>JZLH01S0593731.1:36003-46011 GCA_001188425.1 Eucidaris tribuloides | reverse complement strand
GACCACGCTCTATACGACTATACACAGAACTATTAGTCCCTATTACGGTCTACAGAGCAATACCCTGATATTTAAGTGGCTTTTATGACTTTTATGACCTACCATAATAATGTACTAATTAATATACCTTTTTGTAAACAGCGTGTGAACCAAATTTGACAAGTTGCATGTGTGTATGTGCATAGCCTATGTACATGTATGTCTGGTTGTCTATTGATTCGTGCGGATGTGTGTGTGTATCGATATATCGATGTAAAATGTGCATGTGCACTCAGATGCATATTCCATTGAACTGTGTGCTATGTTGACAATTTGATAAGTTTCCCTCGAGACTAGTAAAATTAATATCTTACCAACTCTGAATATACTGCCCACCTCGTAGGCTTATTAATACACCTTCACGATTTTGTAATATATCATTTTTCCAACTTCTAGCATCAGGACCATAATAAACAACACCGTCCTGAAATTACATGGGAGGTATACCAATTTATTTCCAATCAGTATTTCCTTTTACACCATGGGCGCCTTGTACGTGTATCTTTTCCTTTTTATGCTCAAAAAATAATTGTACTTTCAGTGTGATAAATTTTAGTTATTTTCATATATCATATTTTTTTTCGACTGACTTACATGACATGACCACATCGTTCCTCCTGCAAAGTAATAATAAATTCAGAAAAGTGTGTAAATCAATGTTAAATGGCATTCATCATTTTGATAAGCAGCAGATGTCCGTGACTTTAATTTCGGATTTTATTTATGTGTGAAGTCATGACAAAATTCACCTCAGCATGACTTCACAACTATCATCATTAAATGAATTGATTGAATTTGAATTTGGTAATTGACGAATGCTGATGCAGACTGTCATATTATTGGGATGGCTCGTTTCAACTTCATTTGATTTATCATTTATTTGTGACATGTCATCTTCGTTCAGGATTTTTAGATACTCCATGACAACTGTTTGACAAAGTAATAAGAACTTGTAAATGATGTCAATGTCTAGTTCTATTATCAAGAAAAAGGTCTAAAGCAAAATTCCGATTCTTATGGATGTAATGGAGATCATGAACACGTATCAGAATAAAACAATCCGAATAAATTACCTGTTTTTCTATCATAATTGCTTGGTAATTGCTGTATACAAACAAAGTGCATTAAGGACGTAGAAAGTTGGAAATAATGACGTCATTATAACGACAGTTAATGTACCTCTCATCAGCGAGACGTGATTAATGGCCATCATTCTTGTTTAAACCATCGATTTGTGCTGGACCTCATAATTATCGCAATTTACGTGTGAATGTGAAACGTGAGTTCCACAAGGCTTTTCCCTAACTAATAGGCTAGCTATAGCTTTTCAATTATCGGGCGAGTGTTATTGCAAGCTCCGCCGTATAATAGGCGGGTGACCCCTTTATTATGAAACCTTTATTAGGTACCAGTTTTAGCAGAAGAAAACAAACAGAGACTATAGTAGATTTGATCCTAATTTAATGCCCACGTATTCGATTTATTTAAGTTCAAAAAGTGGATGAAATTGCGAAGACCTCCTTATCTTATTTTAATACATCCCTATCACTTACCAAGGAAGTGCGTGTGCTACCTTAAACGCTAATTGAATTTTTCTGGAGAAAACTGTTTGCTTTTTAAATGGGTCAAGGGTGGGACTTTTTCGCTACTATGCCCAAAGATCGCGAGCGGCATGATACAAAAGGTATACGAGTACCAGACAGGAATGACCTATATTTCTGTCAGTATTATTATTCCTTCGATTTTGAAATTAGTAATCAGCACCGCTGTAACTGTAATGTTACCTGGAAAGCAGATTTATCTTTTGAAAATGGTTCGATATCTCCGCTTTATAGATGCTTTACCTGTCACCGTTGCCTCCCGGAGGAACAGTGTAGATGAATAATTGAAATGGGACAGTCGTTGCCTAGGACGGTGTTCCCTGCGACACGTCGCCCACACGTTTACCCAACACCACAGACATCAGCTCACACTCCAACGCCAAGCGAGGTCCTTGCTGTTTTACCACTCATGTGGCAAAAAGAGTGACGCTTAGCACGCAAGGAGTGAAAGTGGTGGTCGTTTACTAAACTGCTTTCTATGCACGCGCTGATGCTCAACACATTTTGGTGTCGAGGTCACAACGAAGATGTGAAGTGAGCCAAATAAACGTCTGGAGAGGAATGAGAGGGCCATGTCCTTGTAATGATCGTGTTCTTGGCTAAGATGTGGATGTACACCTGTTCATTTCTGCTCCCATTCTCTGTCCCCTTCAGGTGAAGACCTACTTCTTAAACAGATTTATAAACAAACACAAATCCATCTACTTAATTTTAAGGGCGGAGCTTGTAACACGTATACACGTCGGGATGTGTCGAGTGTTATCATGATAACCCTGGCTGAAATAATATTACTTGACTGGATAGAAGAATCAAACAGAAAGAAGTTCTCACGTAGAAAACACACACACACACACACACACACACACACACACACACACACACACACACACACACACACACACACACACACACACACACACACACAATAATTATGCTACATTGTAATACACACTGATACTATGATATTATTACAGGTCCTTTTCAAAGGATTTTCTGCAAGATCGTAGGTAAGATATAGCCTTATGTCAATGAACAGAAACAAACTCTCTCTCTCTATGTAAGCCCCAGACCACAGAAATGAAGCCTTTGTCTTCGATTAGTGGGCAATGAAAAAAAAATGTAGTGCAACATGCACATTCGACGGAGTGCTAACAAAATGACAGTATGCTGATGTACATGTAAGTGACAGGTACGGAAAGCGCTTTATTAGTTCTGTTTCTACTGTTTCATGTTTCATTTACAGTAATTTATATGTACTTTAAAATGTTAACCGCATGCTTTTAGTGTTATCGATGGTTGTCAGTTTTGTGTAGAGTCAAATGTCTTTACTTTCCGTTTGTTTATAATCATACTAAGCTCTCACTTGTCCACAAGTTTAAGTTTTGATAGTGAACAATGTTCTTTCTGTGTGGTATTTGTATATATAGGTTCCCGTTGGAGTTGAATGATTACAGTGGTAAAATATTTGAATATAAAATCTATTTTTAAAAAATACAACCGAATTTGGGAGCAACGCATATCAAGAAATGCATTTGCCAGACCTAGTGTCAACTTTCGACGATTTTTCCTCGTATAATGATCCTAACAATCCTAACAATAACAGCGACTGACAGACTAGCGTCATTGTAAAAAGGAACAAATGATTTATTTATTTATTTACAATGACTGCAGCGTGTACGTTTGATTTCCTTTTTCAAATCTGCCCACTGCATTCAAATTATGTAATATTTGCGTGTTGATCCCTTCATTAATGCGTCCATGTCTTAAAGGATTAGGTAATTTCTTCCATTAATCGATCGATGCGAAGCCTAATAACCGGGATGACATTTAGATAAGCGACGTTTTATAGGCTATTATAATTCATCATCTTCATTAGTACCCTGTTAAATTCACCTCTCCTATTTTCTTTAGAAATCAATTTATCATCCACAATAATGGCAGACGGGTCATTTTTTCCTCTCCTCGCCATATCACGACTCTTGTTTTTATTACCTCGTTAAAGAAGTGTGCACAAATATAAGGCTCAATTACTTTCATTAATTTCCGCTCTTTCAGCACGCCGTCAGATCGTATTCCCGTGAGTCTCCGTTTATTATCGTCATAGTAAATGGAATAGGAGTGCAGTAAATCACCCGGCCAGGTAGGGTATTAACGCTTGGTTGTCAATGCCAATACAAAGTTACAAGGTAGTTTATCTTCATGAAACACCGTGCCAAAGCTCAATTGAGTCAATTTTATAGGTCAGAATTGTCCCTCGCTAAACTGTGACATTTCACGAAATTAAGGTCATGGGGTAAAATACGGTAATAAAAAAGTTAAACTGGGTCTCATTATTGAGCATAGTTAGGTATCTTATCTAGCACTTTTGAACATAGTTTGATAATTTCTAAAGTATAAGACTATGCTAATTTGCTTAATGATTTATTCTGCTACAGAACACAATACAAAGATATTATATGCCTCTTGTTTTTTTCAGAGCGTTCAAAAGTGTTCAACCAAAGATGTGAAAAATGAAACACACTCAGAGACTTTGGAATTTAGATTTGACATCACATAACCGTTCAAAATTATTGAAAATAACAGGAACTGTCAGGATTAATCTTACTACATTTCATTGGACAGTGGCAGGAAACATTTGCCATGTGAAATTCACAATAAAAAGAAGGTTTGATATTCCAAGGTCTCAGCAACAACATGTTATCCTTGTCACCAAGTTCAATAACTCCAAATGCAAAGGCAGCGATTCAAAGAACTACTGATACTCAGAATTTGCTTCTTTGCCCTGCAGCAAGGTTATGTATGGCATTCTTGCCAAAAAAGATGTGAAATATGGAGAAACAGCATTTTGGTATCTTGACTAAAAAAAGTAAATAGGCAGCTTGTGAAAACTTTACCCTCATGTTGTAACTGGTTATACGGGTATGTTTGGACAAAAAAAAGAAGAGAAAATTCCAGGCATGTTGATGACTTCACTTTTTGAAGCTCCAGTTTGTTTCGAGACGTTACGATATGTTATCATACTAGTTTGAGCAGAATGGATACCTTTCAACTTCAGATCTTCACATCTGTGAAGTCTTAATGATAATGGTACAAGAGTGTACTGAACTGATCTGCAACCTTTACCTTATATTGGTTCCAAATTATGGTAAATGGTTACAATCATGTAAACATACCTATATAGATGTGATTAATGCTAAAAAAATTAATAAATTCCTCTGTAGCCACAGTAAAAGTGTTTTACAAGTATTGAGAACCCTCTTGTAATATTAGTCAACTTACGTAGATGTAAATTAACTCAATGGAAACATATACAGAAGGAAGTATGCGAAAACATTCACCTATATATGTTCTCGACGTTACACATTGGTAACATTTTATTAAAATCAAATTTTCAATCACAGTTGACATTTTTTCTCAGGCAATTTTTCCAACTGGTTGTTACCACTTTTTAACCATCCTTTAAAAGGATGAAAAAAAAAATGGAATATATAATTTTGATGTATGATTACTATACTATTCGATGCTACTTGTAGTATAAGTCCAAAAGAATCTTATTTTGACATAAAAATTGATCATATCTGAAATATCTTATTGTTTGTTAAGCATGGCACAACAATCAACTGAACCAGATATGGGTCATTTTTTTACTGAATTTACAAGGTGTGAATAATTTGCATCATTGCATTAACTATTATTACACTAATCAAATGCCAAGACTATTGCACTTGCCATGTTAATGTTACTTAGAACTAAATCTTGTGATGGATGATATACCACCTACACGTGACTACATGTAATGTAAATACCCCTTCTCTTGGGGAGGATATGCCTTCCAAATGAGGGAAATGTGAAAAGTTGATCATGCTTCTTGAACGTTATGAATTCTGAACTTTCCTTTCGTAATTGGTGGGTCTACATGGTAGCTTAATTAATATTCACTGGAGGTTTTTCTTTCAACTCAGTATGTTGTAAACGCATAAATACTAAAATAATTGTCTAACTGGACGATAGTCTGTGGGACTGAATTTTCCATACTGTAGATTTTTTCTTACGATATGCTCTATTTAATTTATTACAAAATTTGGTGGGATTCAGTGTAGATAGAACAAACTTTTGAAGTACAAAGTTAGAGTCTAACTTAAAAAAAGTAAAAGATAATGGAGATCTACACTGCTGGCATGTTGGTTGAAGCAATTAAAATACTCTGTGCCTGTGTGAGTGGAGACTACAGTGTACGATGTACATTGATAGTTCGACACCATTGGCATGCACTAAAGACTAGAAGTGTTGTTATCACTCTGAGGTATAGACAAAAATGTTTTCTTCCAAAAACATATTGGCAAAAACTCCTTAATAATACCTGAGGTGAGTACTTCTTGTTGATGAATTGTTAGAGATAATTTTTCAGCTAGTGACTATCATTATAAATATTTATGGGGCCATTCAAGTTTTTGTAGTAAAAAACTGCTGTTTTAAGGGGGTTCTTGCGTTTTTCCACCATCATGGGAAAAAAAACTTACTGCTTCTTATAGATTATTTTTCGACGGGATATATTTTTTTTCAACACACATATCTTCCTGTTGGTTAAACATTTGCCATGCAATTCCAACAAATTACATGTACGGCTTATTGAGACAATTATGTTCAACGTTTTTTTAAGTTCTTACCAGTTCTTTTAACTATGTTGGAATTGCCTAGCTCCAAATTAAACAGTTCTTCATAGATACGTAAAATGGTTTCATGAACACTTGTCGTCAAGCAAACAAAAACCCTATTAGTGTTACTTTATGTAGTATGATAGAGCAAAAAAATGGCAATATTTCAGATTCATTGTGTTTCGGATGGGACGTTACAAACATGTTAACATTTGTGGCAAGCATTTTTCTTGTTTTGGAGATGTTATCATCAAGACATTACAAGCATGAGTGTGGATACACTCTGCCATGCCGATACTGTAGACCGCGTTTATTAAGTGACTGAGACGATGAGGGGTGGTAGTTTGTAGGCAAACGTTACATGTGGCCCATTGTAATTCTCAATCCTCTGGCTTGCACATTCCATCCTGTTACACAGAGCATTTTTTCAGAAGTGTACATTCCCTATTCCAATGCCCAGAAATGGAACTTATTCTTGTGAAAGAAAGGGGAAAACCCAGTTTTTTTCTGACTGGATCTATAAAACTATTTGCTTCTAGCGAATAACACTGACTTACTGCTATTTAATTAGAAGATGATAGGCCTTGTAACATATAGTTAAACAGGGCTGTTAAGTCGAAACAAATTGATCAATGACATTTGCTGGGCTATAGAGGCTGCATCACAGGCAAAAAATACATGAAACTCAATCTTTGTGACTTTTTTAGATTGTGCCTACAATATAAGAGTAAAATTTATATATTTATGAATCATGTATTTTTGCAGTCTTTTGAAGAGATTGATGTTTAACAAGCAGCAGCACAAACTAATCCTATTTTGTACAACAATTTTGATGCATGACTCTAAATTCATTAAACAACCCTTCAATTTGATTTGGCAATTGTGACAGATCACACCTCATTTGATCAATTCAGTTTAACTTTGATACTTTGCTACATATTTGTGAAAATCACACAAAATTGCCAATTACATGTTAACAATATTAGCTATGTAACGTCCGAACATATTTTCTGAGTTACAATTCTGCATATATGCCTAATTGACCTAATTCATAACTAACCATAGATTGTGACCATTTCATTAGTTCTGGTGTTTAAATCAAATTTTCCAAGTTGAGCTTAACTTAAGAAAAATAGTATTTTTGTTTCGGACGTTTTTTACCTGAGTACGTGAAATTTGTATTTTGTTTCTGTTTGAACAAATAATAATGCTCTCATGAAATTTTTCACTTAGTACTTCCTGTGTAGTAGTCTACAAATACATTGTAAGCCTGTCTATCGCCAATAGGTCATCACAAAATTTTCAGGAGATTAAAAATGTTTCGGAGTTACAATAAAGGTTATACGGAAAATTGGTATAAATTTGAAGTCCTACATCTTGCATTTAACTGACAACATTAGGATAAATGTTTTTTTTAATGTTGTACATAAGTGAATTTAGCTAAGGTTGCTATATTGAAAGGTTTAAATCACCGCAACATGTTGTTTTAAATGATGCTTAGAATGAGAAAAAAGTTAACCGAGAGAATGTACGTCCGAAAACCTGTATTTGATGTTCAGTGTTTTTTTCTGAACTGAATAATCGATTGCTTTTCTTTTAACTTTTAAATCTTCGCTTCGCATATGTTCATATGTATAAGAGAAATTTTAAAAATGCTGTAGTTTTTATTGCCAATCAATAACAAACGGCAATGTTTTTTCAGGTGACAAATTCCGTAACCTTTTGGCATTTGGGTGCATAGTTCACAGAAGAGTAATGTCGGTACCAGTTTCATGTAGTCATGGGAGCTAAAGTAAGTCTTACATATACTTACATGCAAAAACCAAGCAGAAATATATTTTGCGTCTCTGCACAGTAATTGCGCGCAAAGTGCGTTTTGGGTTTTGACCCATCTATAAAAACCAGAGCAGTAGTATATATAATAAATTGCTTTTCAAACTATCAAAGATTAAACAAAACCATACTACAATTATACAAGTATTATGCGAGGCTTGCATCCGTTGAATTATCTCTTTATTGTCTCTCCAAACATCTGATAACTGACTTCCATAACATCGCCTTTCTGCGATTCTCTTTTGTCGAATGCCATGAGATCGTTGCTTACTAGTTTCCGTGCCTTGAAAGAAAATCAAAACTACGGCAATAAATACACCTTCGACACACTTCATGCGTGTTATTCGGTTCAACATTGGGGTAAATGGCGACGTGCGTGTGACACCGGAACCAGTCTCCAATGGCAGTTTGTCTTGCTGAAATGCAACTGGTGGGTCTATCATCGAATACACTCGAGCTACTATTATACCGTTCGATTGATCTGAGCGACAGAAAAAAAATCTCTCCTGAAACTGTATCTTGTAAATGCGCACTCTTAGCATGGAAGTAGGTTTCTCACTAGCTGCTGCCCTCCGGGCTGAAGTCACAATAAGAATAAAGACCTACTTTCATGTGTTCCGCGACTAACATGAGTGCCAGGCAAACATCTCGAATATGGATAACGACAAGTGGAAGTCCCTCGGATAAAATGACTTGTAAAGTAACATATGGCTCTCATGTTCGTGATCTCTAACAGGTGACGAAAGGTCTCACGTTATGATTTATTGTGGTAGATGTTAAATCACTCCGATAACATTGAAGAAGTCATAGCTGAGCTTAAATAAAGTATTTTGTTGAATTAAAATAAATCTGCAAAAGTGTGATAGAGTTATGTCGTCACATAGACTGTGAGCGATGTTTGGACATTATTACGTCTTTCAATGTATACGGCTTTTTTACGTCAGTAAAAACTCCTTTGTTTCGAAGTTGAATGGAATAAAAATAGTTTACAAAATAAATACGAAAATATCTTTTAATGAAATATTGTTTATAGAACTGTTTGCAAGCATGTCGTAACATTTTGTACAATAATACAATACATATCTGTTCAAACTACAATTTAACAGCACAATCATTCGCCCTTTAAAACAGTCAACAATTCTCCATGCTAGAAGGCTAAGTACGTCGTATAATCATATCATAAAACATTAGCGACATAACGTAAAGACTTCGGGGGAAAACGCGCCATTTCCTTCTTCCTTAATATCAATAAAGTGTGACTAGTATTTCTGTCGGATCAGACGCCAAGTGTACATTAAACTTAGCATACAGTTGACTCTAAGTAAATACAAGAAGCTCGACGTATAGTTTTCATTAAGACGTCTCAAGAAAACCCTCATCCGATTCTTGGGTAAAACGAGCCACTATTTGGCCACCAGACTCGGATGTGTTTAATCGTATGTATAGCAGGAGTTACAGCACCCCCCCAACCCCCTGGGCGACGTTGACCCGTCATCTCGTCTCACCTCCATGGATATTCATGTTAAAGAGACGAAATAATAGTTCTTTTTTGTCAGATGTGAGAGTGACGCAAAGGGCGACAGTAAGACCTATCCGTAAAGATTATTAATGTCACCTGTAGTTTTAATAGATCCATTTTCCGATCACAAGAGACCCATAGTTTGCAGCAACCTTTCTATCGACCATTTCCGCCTTCAAACGTGTATTTAATATGCGAATGGCACACTAAGGACAATAACGGTTCGGAAACATGCAGGAAAAATCTGAAAAATGATGCCGCAAATAACGTACATGAACCAAGTGCAATATTAAATGCAAAGCGAAATAAAATATTATGTCTTGCTTTGGTTTGATAAATAACCTTACCTTTACTAGAAATT
>JZLH01S0593731.1:22619-35978 GCA_001188425.1 Eucidaris tribuloides | reverse complement strand
AAAAAAAAGTAAACTGGGTCTGATTATTGTCACTAGGTAGGTATCTTATCTACCACTTTGAACATAGTTTGATAATTTCAAACTATAAGACTATCTAATTTGTCTTAATGATTTATTCCTGCTATAAAACACAATCAAAGATATATATATATACATAAATTGCTTTTCAAACTATCAAAAGATTAACAAAACCAGTACTACAATTATACAGTATTATGGAGCCTATGCATCGTTGATATTATCTCTTTATCTGTCTCTCAAAACACTCTGTAACTGATCCTTCCCAATAACATCGCCTTTCTGCGAATCTCTTTTGTCGAATGCCATGAGATCGTTGTTACTAGTTTCCGTGCCTTGAAAGAATATCCAACCGCGCAATAAATACACCTCCGACACACTTCGATGCCGTGTTATTCGGTTCAACATTGGGGTTAATGGCGACCGGCTGTGTACACCGAACCAGTCTCGCCAATGGAAGTTTGTCTTGCTGAAATGCAACTGGTGGGTCTTCATCGAATACACTCGAGCTATATATCCGTTTCAATTGATCTGAGGACAGAAAAAAATCTCTCCTGAAACTGTATACTTTAAATGCACTTTAGCCATGAAGTAGGTTTCTCACTAGCTGCTTGCCTCCGGGGCTGAAGTCACAATAAGGAATAAAGACCTACTTTCATGTGTTCCGGAGCTAACATTGAGTGCCAGGCAAACATCTCAATATGGATAAACGACAAGTGGAAGTCCCTTCCGATAAAATGACTGGTAAAGTAATATGCTCTCATGTTCCGTGGATCTCTTAACAGGTGACGGAAAAGGTCTCACGTTATGATTTATCTGTGGTAGATGTTAAATCACTCCAGATAACATTGAAGGAAAGTCATATCTGATGCTTAAATAAATGTATTTTGTTGAATTAAATACACTGCAAAGTGTGATAGGGTTATGCGTGCACATCAGACTGTGAGGATGTTTGGACATTTTACTGTCTGTTCAATGTAACGGCTTTTTACGTCAGTAAAACCTCCTTTTGTTTGAAGTTTGAATGGAATAAAAATAAGTTACAAAATAAATACGAAAATATCTTTTTAATGAAATATTGTTTATAGAATGTTTTCAAAGATATTGTCGTAACATTTTGGTACAATCAATACAAATACATATCTGTTCAAACTACAATTTTAACACACATCTTTCGCCCTTTAAAACAGTCAACAATCTTCCATGCTAGAAGCTAAGTACGTCTGTATACATCATACATAAAACATTAGCGACAAACGTAAAGACTTCGGGGGAAAAACGCGCATTTCCTTTCCTTAATCTCAATAAAGTGTGACTAGTATTCTGTCGGATCAGATGCCCAAAGTGTACATTAAACTTTAGCATACAGTTGACTTAAGGTAATACAAGGAAGCTCGGACGTATAGTTTTCATTAAGACGTCTCAAGGAAACCCTCTCCGATTCTCTGGGTAAACGCAGTCCACTTATTTGCCACCAGATCGGATGTGTTTAATCGTATGTATTACAGGAGTTACAGGTGCGACGTTGACCCGTTCATCTCGTCTCAACCTCATGGATATTCATGTTAAAGAGAGAAAAACTAGTTCTTTTTTCAGATGTGAGAGTGACGCAAAGGGACAGTAAGACCTTCCGTAAAGATATTAATGTCACCTGTAGTTTTTAATAGATCCATTTTCCCTCACAAGAGACCCATAGTTTGCATCAACCTTTCGTATCGACCCATTTCCCCTTCAAAACGTGTATTTAATATGCGAATGGCACACTAAGGGACAATAACGGTTCGGAAACATACAGGAAAAAGCTGAAAATGAATGCAAAATAACGTACATGAACCAAGTGCAATATTAAATGCAAAGCGGAAATCAAATATTTTTCTTGCTTTGGTTTTGATAAATACACCTTACCTTTACTAGAATTCGGTTCTAAACATAGAATTATGCATTACATGTAAATGTGTGTGTTTGCTTGTATTTGCATGTATGTACCGTATGTTTGTATGTATGTGTGTGTGTGTGTGTGTGTGTGTGTGTGTGCTTTTATCTGTGTTTGTAAGTATGGCTTGTAAAAACTAGTATTTTCACAGCCTTTATCATACTTTATTAAATCCGCCTTATTTAAAAATTTGAATCCACGTACATCAAGCTATGTTTCGATATACTGGATCAAATTGGTAGTTGGTAAATTAAGTTATGAAGTTTCTCTTTACCCATTTAAAACCAAAAAATAATTTACAGTATCCAGGGGCACATAAAAAAAATAAGCGGGTATCAGGTTGGTTGGTTAGTGGGTAAAATTTTGTGTGCAATTGGTGATCATTATTACGTCATCACGCGATATTACACTTTGTGTTGTAACCTAAACAAAATGCAGGAATCACCCATTTTGTGTTAAAATCTTAAGTTAATTGATTCGGTATCTTAGGCCTCCAGCCCAGCCAAAAATCGTCGGTCATTGCGGCTACTTCCCCATTCCCTCCCCCGCCCTTTTCGTTCCAGAGAAACGGAGAACATGGATTTATATCCACCACTGGTATTTGTAATGACAACTTCTTTAACTTCAATTTCAAATAATTTTAACTTGAATCTCGCTTATTGCGTCAATTTCTTAAAGATACAAGCATGCATACGACATACATAAAAATATAGTAGTTAAAAGGAATAGGTTAATATTAATTGCATGCCTACGACATAAACATAAAATGCACTAAATCGAAATTCACGCTTCATAATAAATGAGAAAGCTTTACAAAATTACACCGCCTGATAGGCTTGAATATTTTGAAGTACATTGAGGTAAAAATGTATAGCCGTGTCATTTCATTTCCATTCAAGAACACGTCGCTTTTCAATGCTTCGTATGGGAAATTAATTTCACAATTATTGATTGAACCACAATTAAACTCAGCAATGATTAATGCTTATATTTTGACAAACCGAAAATACCAGCAATATGACAGCTATTATTTTTCATTCTATTTCTTTTACAATAGACGCCTTTACAACTGATTTATTTCTGGTAGGTAAATATTTAATGTTCTAATTACCGCATTCGTTACGTTAGTAATTTGAGCACGTTTCCCCATATTATTATGCGCCCTCGCGTCATATTCATTTTTTATTCGAATCTGTGTGTTTATTTTACAATAAAGCAATTCAGGAAAATCAATTTTCAAGTAATTGTTAATTGTTAATTGTTTCAAATTTAATTTATGTCTCCTTGTTGAAACATAATATACCAGATTGTGCAATTGGATATTGTACTTCACAACTAATGCCACTATTGCCACCACGGCTGCAGTTGCTACAAGTAATTCCACGATCGGCGTCTCCACTAGCACCGCCACCACCAACGCCACCATTATTACCAACACCACAACCATTATTTGTACTGCTGCTGCTACAATTTAAACCACCCATTCCTTTTTTTCGAAATGTTACTTCTAATACCAGTACACTTCTTTTCATACTTCTACCTTTGCTAATAATTTCATTAACAAGCACCAGCAAAGCCACTACTGCTACTACTACTACTACTACTACTACTACTACTACCACTACTACTACTACTACTGCTACTACTACTACCACTACTACTACTACTACTACTACTACCACTACTACTACTACTACTACTACTACCACTTCTACTACTTTACTACCACTACTAGCATTGGTAATACTAGCAGTAGACGTAGTAGTGATGGTGCTGGTGGCGGTGGTAGTAGCAGCAGCAGTAGAAGTAGAGGTAGTAGTAGTAGTAGAAGTAGCAGTAGTACAAACAGTACGGCGGCTGCTGCTGCTAGTAGCACAACTACACCTGCTAAAAGTACTACTACTACTACTACTACTACTATTACTACTTCTGTATACTACTACTACTGCTACTACTACTACTACTACTACTACTACTACTACTACTACTACTGTATACTATACTACTACTTTGTGTAGCAACAAAACACTCCAAATAGAATTTCTAAACCATATATATAGAAATAACTGTATGAAATATTTCATTTTTGTACCTGAATAGTCGGGAATCCCTTTTCAAATAAACTGCAAGTAAACATCAAAATAGGCCTTAACCCCTTTTCTGCAGGAATAACGTTGTAAGGTGGCCTGGCAATATATCAGCCGTCCGTGGCATTGCGCGACAAATGTTAAAGCACCGGTGAAAATCAATCTAGATGGATGAACTTTCATTACCTTGACCGAAAAACACTTCTGTTTTGAGTACAAACGTCCAACTATGAAGATCAAGGGTTCATGTGCATTTTCACAAAATAAATAATAAAGAATCGACAGAATACCATTCCACTAGACCCTGGAACATTTTCACGATTGTCGTGAAAAATTTACAAATCGTATGTCAAGTGCGGGGGAAACTGGTATCGCCCACACATTATTGTCATATAAGAAGTGCTCGCAGCCACTTGAACCTCCATGTTTGTGACGATAAAATGTCAATAATAAAAATACGATACACTGGGGTACACATGGAACCTATGATGATGTTTACATAAAAATGTATTCGGATTTTAAAGGTGTTGATATTGGCTGGTAACGGTGATAAAATTGTTAAGTCGTCAAAAACGATACCAACGATGTTACGGTGAATCGTTGATTCCACGTCAATGCGAGGCTTTTCTTTTTTTTTGTAACGTTAATGTTATCCGAAGCTGCTTTCAAGACAATAAATGTATTACTTATATATCTGAAAATGGTTACTATTATTTTTTTATATATGAATTTAACGACGATCGATTGAGTGCAGCCATCCTTTCCTCTTGGTACATATTTTATGCAACACTGTAAGAAAGTTGGTTGACTAAAACACTTTGTTACACTTTTGACCGAAAAGATGCATTACTATACAAAATAATCTTCATAGTAAAGGTTTACCAGAAAATGTTACCGCACCATGAAATCCTGCACTTTGATAATTTATGTTGTGCTGTTCACTCATCACTTGTTTGTTATTTTGGATAGTCATAGAAGGTTAACATATTGACACTTTCTTGGAATCAATTTAAGATGAAAAGGTATAACTGAACGCTAACGGTAGAGCATTTCGGGATAACGTTTGCTTATTTCGTTCATTGTCTCAGCGTTTGTGTGAAAAGAAAATAAGAGAAGCTGACGACTAATTTTTATTGCCTTTGTATCTGCGATATTTCAAACCGTACTCGAGGATACCCCTGACAGATAGATAAATTGCCGCCCGGAGCATCATTCAATTAAAACAGACGCGGACCCAGAGCACCGGGTCGGGTATAGAATAATACAATCTAAAGGAGAGAAGTAGCACACAATGTCGAAGTATTGAGAGTGTTGACACATCGTGGTGGCTCTCAGACAGACAGACACACAGACACACAGACACACACACACACACACACACACACACACACACACACACACACACCACACACACACACACACACAACACACACATACGAAGACACAATCAATATATTGAATCCGGCTACCCCCCCCAACCCACACACACACACACACACACACACACACGGGAAAACTCTTGACGTCATCATTAGTACCGTTGATAAAACAACTCATTGAAAAAAATCATCAGTTGCACTTGCATGTGCAATAATTTGCATTGAAACACACACTCTCTCTATTATAAGATTTAAATTTATCAAGAAGAGATGGACGGTTTAAGGACATTGTGTACATGAATGTGTACATGAATGTGTACATGGTATGTGTCTCATTGTCTGCGATTCTAAATAATGTGTTGACAACCATAATCCGCAATCTCGTATCATACACTTGCTGAATTTACACATTTTCAAAGCTGGCTGTAATCTCGTCGTTTGTAATTTATTCAGCAAATAATGAACCTAGTTGGGATATGAAGGCACCACTCCAGGTTCCAATTGAAATTCGGTTTGTTGTATTATTTTAAGGTTTTTTGTTTTGTTTTGTTAGAATGAATTGAATGAAATCTGCAATTTATTAACTCAAATTTTAATTACCATTATATTTATTGGCTATTTTCAACACCGCTACACCCATAGTTCTCAAATTGTGTTAAGCTTCGGGGTAATTTAATTTTTTGGGGGTAAAAGTAACAGTTTTCACTCAATTTCTATTTTGGGATAAAAGTAATAGTTTTTAATGTGCAATATAGATTTATGTGATTTTATACTCTTTGACTGTTTGAATCTTTTATATGTATACTTTCTATTTGCCCTGCCTGATCATTTCTACGTCTTGTCCTGGGCATTCTGCTGTGATGTGTATTGTACCGATATTTCGTTTGTATTGTAATGTAGAATGTTTTCCTTTGTCGTTGTTTTATATATGGCAATAAAGTGATGATTTTACTTTTTTTTTACAAAATTGTTACAACATTTTGGAATTTCATAGTCCCACATAATATACCAATACAATTTCGAATAGTGTTACCTATACACAGAGAGGAAATCGGGTTAGGCAGACAAGATAAACTTACCGTTTGCATCATTATCAGTTAAAGCACTTCATTCTCTTTCAGTCTAATTTGATCAAATATCTGTATTTATCCGACCTTTGTTATGATAGCGTTCTTTTTTGTCATGTTAGACGCAATAGATTAGGGAAACATATTTGAAAGTGGTACGACACGATCTGTGCAAGATGTATATAGTCTTGTTTCACCAATCACAGCATTTAATCGATGTCATGCATTTCAGAAGTACTAATCCAAAATGCTCGTTTTCTTGTATTATTTTCTGTAGAATTGTAATGATGAACAACCTGTATTCTTTTAAAGTGATCAAACATCCCTACATGTAATCACATGTAGGTAAACGGGGAGCGTTTACCTCAAGCCATGGATAAATCAATTCATATAAACCGGGACAATTAACCGAGGAATGGTGTAAATGCTCACCAAAGTTTGTACCAGTTTGGAGATCTGGTTGTCATATTTGCATTCTATACAATAAAAATGAGATGTGAAGCTCATTATTTTGTCCATTTTTGAAAGTTTCGACATCGCTTGTATGGGAATCACTGTAGGTGCAGTTTTCACTTCCACATAATGCAGTATACTAAAGACATCAAACATGAAATCAAAGAAAGAAAAGATGGTATCTTTTTGGTAAGCAAATTTTACAAAATGTTAAGAACTTACATTTGCAGTCGTCGACTAGGCGTTGATGTTTTCGTCAATGTTATACCAAGAGTAAGTAGTCAGACTCGCTCAAACTGTAATCGACACAAATCCTATCACGTATGAAGTTTCCGGATTTCAGAAGTAGAAACTGAGTCGTACGGTAAACAGTACGCTTAGAAGAATGCCGCATTGCAGCCCACATTTGGATCGAAGGAGACAGGTTAAAAGAAAGTCTCGTTGCGTCTTGCGATGAGTTAAAGATAGATAAAGAAGATTCTTAGCTCCAAAGATAAGCTTGGGATGAATTAATGAGGGCTAGTCATATCCTGCATGTCGCCGTTCGTCGAACTGGCGCTCTAAACAGCTGTGTGGATGACCAGATGTAGACAAACAGTTGGCGGGAGTGGTGTTCATGGCAGACACTGGTTTGAGACGGAAAGGAAATCGACTGCAAATGTTGTTGATCAAAAAATGTAATTGTTTATGTTTTCATTGTGGAAGGAAAGTCAATTGTTTGCTTTCAAAATGGCACTATCGAATAAGAAAGCCCCTTTTTTCGTGATGGCCTATATGATATCGCTTACGTTAAAATAGGTCCGTGGGCGTCACATTGTATGTTTAACACCAAGCACAATGATATTACAAGCCTGGACGAGGAAACCACTGCTATCAAATTAACTCATAAATCCTCTTCGATCTGTCAAAAACAGCCACTACATCCGGTCTAACATTAACACGACCCTCTGTTCCTCGATGACCGCTCCGAGATGTTTAGGCAATAAATCGACATCAAACCATCCCTGTCAAAGGTTGAATCAATGACTGATTTGAGCAAGAAATTGTCGTTTTGAATGCCATCGATGTGTTTGTTAGTATTGATGTTATCCTTTCCCGGTCATATCCATAGTTACATGTCAGCAAGCAATCACAAGATTTATAAAAGCGACTATTTTCGTACTCGAGCAGACAACCGTGGATTTAATGATTCGTGTTTCACATCCCTCTTGCGCGCCTTTATCGAGAAAAAGCAACGACGGGAAGAGATCTCACTGAGCTGTAAATAATCTAGGAACACGTGTGCCACAGATGAGATGGTGCAATCACGTAAACGACAAAATATCAAATATTTGGAGGAAGCTGTCACATACACGCATCATAGAGATCGCTTTCCTGTTATCTCCGTCCCCTCCGTTGTAATCTGGGTGCACCTGGCCCGCTCGTCGAGCTCTCGCTCCGAAACCGTCGTCCGCAGAAATCTGAAGCAATCATTAGCCAATCAATTGCAACTATACAATCAAACATCGACCTGTGCTGTCTTATACCTCTTTGAAATGTGACGTCACATAAACCGCGAAATCTCTCGTTCAGTTTCGGCAAATCACACGTCAGTATGCTTTGGGATGCTTTCAGAAACTCTTCCCAGGGTGGACTGAGTGATGCAGGGCAGAAAGCGCGCGAAGCCTGTAACATCGCGAGCGGGGCGACTGTTACAATTATGCGAACTTCAGTGAAAGCTTGTCTAACATGCAATGAGCAAAGAGGTCGTATTTGCATGGTGGTGTGGCACGTCAACCAATGACACGTGCCCCGATTGTCCTTTTGTATTCGATCAACATTTCACATACTATACATTTTGATCACATTCACTTCTCACTTGTGTACATGCACAGATATGAAACACATGTATTTACATGATATTTGATATTTCATTTACTTTATAAACATATTTTAGAAAATTACAATTGAGCAATAATTCACGAACGATTAGTAGTAGCACGTTGATTAAGAACTAATTCATGAGTATCTTCAACAAGAGGTATTGCAAAAACTCAATTCATTGATTTTATTGCACATAAACATCTATGATATGTTAAGAAATTACAGAAAGTAGTTAATGTTTTAAATTATTTGATATCATTATTGCAATACGATGTGTTCTTAAACGCTATTTATGTTTGGATTTATCTAATCCCTGGTTTAAGTAAAATAATTTGCATCATTCAATTGAAATTTTTTCATTAGTGCCCTCATTTATTCGGAGATATATTGAAAGACATGTAAGCTACTCTCTCAAAAATAGTGAAAATGTTCTCTCTTTAACGAGTGAATTTAGAGAGAAATTGGAGTAAACATGTATGTTTGCTGGGGATCTACGATTGGTCAATGAGGCCACTCCTGAAAGAGTGAACATTTTTCACTCATGTTTTGGAGAGTATTAATTTCAAAGTAATACATATGAACCAATTATGTGGTTGTTTATCTTTTTAATTAGTTACATATTAATCAAGGTATGTATTCATTTTTCAGGCTACATAACAGGTGACAATATATATATATATATATACATCAACTGTTTTCAAGCATTCTATGAACAGGTAGTATTCTGAAAATGTCTCTATGGTACAGAAGAGAGTAGTAGAAAACAACTGAACACTTCGTTTTTAACAAATCCTCTTTAATCTTCATGCTGACAAAGTACCAACACAGAAACTGTCAATCCTATAACAATTTATTACATCTGAAGTGAATTAATTCCTCATTATAATGCAAATGCAATATACTTCACCTGGAAACCAGTGAAATGTGTAATTCTGATAAAAGATTTTCCATCATCAACCAGAACTCTCGTTCCTCTTTAAAGGTGGTACAACTGCTTGCGTCAAAATTGAAGAACTGGTCCACTCTATTTCCTGTCAATTAAAGTACATGTAGAATATTGTGTATGAAACTGTGACAACCTCCTAAAACATTCTTTGCGTTACATCAAAAGAATTTGAAACTCAAAAAAGTGCAGTTGCAACTTTTATTCTGAAACAAACTGCGTTTAACTGCCTTCAACTCTGAAACCTCGGATCAAACACCATGTCTATAAAGTCAAACATCCTTCGTGAATTCGAACCATAATGTCTCCTTCCCTTCCACACATTATGAACTGCAAGGATTCAATGTATAACGCGTCGACGCAGATGTAAACTTAGTATCCCATCGAAATAAGGCTTGGTTTATGCTAGCGGAGTTTTGAAGTAAAATATATGCGTGATTTACTCTCGGGATCGTGGCCACACGTCAGACACAAACTCAATTAGACAGGCCGTTGTCTACCGCTGGAGGCGTGATTACACCGCGGGGCTCGAAAAACCCGCCAAATTTCTCGATCCCGCGGGAAATTCTTCTGTCGTTCTTTGGCTTCTGAAAAACACTATTGTACCATGTTATTACATTGCATATAGTTTGCCGTCTCAGACCGCAGCCTGAAGAATTGATTACGTAGTTTTTACTCGAAGGAAACAACACTTTAAGCTGGTGTGTGATAATATGTTAAATATGGCAAGGAAAGTTGAAAATTTAACAGCACAACACGCCTAGTTATTAAATTGTGAAACACAAGTATATTTACAATGTCATACATGTGGACGATACATCAAACTTGTTGGTTTTCTTTAATGTCAGAGATTGCATTACCATTATACCTAATTGCATAATTACACTTGCATACATACAAATGAGTCTGATAAAAAGAAATGCTTCTATGTATCAGAATGTTAAAATTAATGCAAGTAATGTAGGCGGAAAAAAACTTCTTTATGTTGTTGTGTTGCCAGATGAGTAGTGATTACTCTAGAGCCCAACAATAACTTGACATTCTCCTATAGTCGTGTTTCATTTATGTACGTCGCTGACTTTCACCCCCACTTTTGTGAAGCTATTTTGTATGTGTCTACGGGTTGCAAAGGTTTGTGAGTGTGTGAGAGAAAAAGTGTGTGTGTGTGTATGTGTGTGTACATTTGTTTGTGATTGCAAGTGTGTGTACGTGTATATGTGTGTATGTGTGTGTATCTTTTGGTGTATTATAGCATGTGTGTGTGCATGTGTGTGGACGTACGGGTGTGTGTGTGTGTGTGTGTGTGTGTGTGTGGTTGGTTTTTTGGTGATGCCCGGTGTGGCTTGGGTGTGTGTGTGTGTGTGTGTGTGTGTGTGTGTGTGTGTTTGTAATTACTTCTCTTCTGGTGTGTTGGTTATGCACGTTTGACAATTATTTTAAGTGGACCCGTTATAGTAAGACCTTGGAGACAGGTATATACCGCCACCAGGTCATTTTGGCGTCCTTTCCCCCGATGTGACCCGGGTGGCGGAGGCAAGGCGAACCGTGTCTCTAATCTAAGACGCTCTACCTCAGGCTGTTGGGGTTGATTCACCGGATAGTCGAGGTGTTGATGAATTAGACTTTCAGCATCGGCCATCCCCGGTGATGCTTTATCGAGGCTTCTGATTACCGCCTCGACCCCTTCTCCTCTCGATCTTACCAATTCCCTCACTCCATGGTCGCGGAGGAAACGGAAAGAGTGAGAGAGCAATTCGGCAAGAAAGCATTTCCAGCCTCCAACTTAATATTATTGAAGTCACTTTTGTCTATAAGTCGTAAGTTAATCAACGCCAAATGACATATAAGATAATGTGTATTTTCACACGACGACCTCTACATTGGTCAATTAGGATACTCTCTGAACATTTCCACAATTCAAATGTTGTTTTCTGCTGTCTTCAGGTTCTGTAATATTGAATCGATTAATGTAGATAATTAATGCATTTATATGTACATACTTATCGATACAAGGTACAAGGCAGAGGCGTCGATCCGGGGGGGGGAGGGGGCGGGGGGGGGGGCGATCGCCCCCAATGAAAATATTGAGGGGGGAGGGGGCAGGGGGGGGGGCGATAGCCCCCAATGAAAATATTGGGGGGGGGGCAAACATATCGATTTGCCCTCCCAATAATTTTGACAACTTGAAAAATTTGTAATAATTATGCAATGCAAATATGTTTTAAAAAGCATTGGAAAGCAGTATAAACCCATCAAACATGGCATAAAAATACTATTTAATATACAAAATTGTCAAATTTTCGCGCAAAATTCTGTTATATAATTTGGCGGGGGCCCGGCGGAAAATTTTCGCGGCCAAAAAAAATTTCACGGCCAAATTCGCGGCCAAATCAACAGCTTTTTTGCGGTTTCACGGCCAAATCAACAGCTGAAAAGTCGCTCAGCGGCCAAATTTGAAGGAAAATAGACATACACGTCTTTTTGCAGGGGGTGCTGCGCACCCCCTGAAAAATTTTTGGGGGTGCTTCAGCACCCCCAGCACCCCCGCTTCCCAGGGCCATGGTGTGAAACCGTCGGTAGCGGAACAGAAAAAGAGATTTCAAATACAACGCTTTGCACATGCATTGAGCACTTTCCTGCTGCAATTTGATATCCCTTCGTGTATATTTTTATTTTTTTTTTGAAATACTATATATATGTATATATATATATATAAATCCAACTAGTGACCTTTGTAATGTTTTCAAACCAATGAAAACTTAGATAATACAAAGTAAGTTACAGGTTTAAAGATATAAAATACTGTTTTTTATACACAAAATGCCTTCCTTGGGAAGTCTAGTTAGCGCACGTATTTTAGTCAAATTCAGGAAGACAATTTTGACGAATTTCCTTTCCCAGATTTGACGCAGCGTATAATTTATTACCCATGTCCCTATCTCACGTGGGTGGAATTAATAAGCTAACGATCAGTTCTTTACTTACAGGCCTTCCCTGATCTTTTAATGTTCATTTGGGTCATCTAATAAATCGTTCATAAACCTTCATCAAAGACAATCAGACTGGAAATGATCAAAATGACAAAACATACACAATGTACTAAGTTGCTCATTTCAAACAGTTTCTTCGCTCTTCAGACAGACTTTACAGTGCCAATTGTCTGGTATGAAAGTTATAACAACAAGTGAATTTCATTTTTAGATGAAGTCAAATAATGGTTTGGCAATATGTACCCTTGTGTGAAACAACCCCTCAAGCCGTCCCTTACTCATTTTAAGCGAAGTGAGCATTTGCAAAATGTTGTTCAATGTCAATGTGAATGTGGCAACTTGGCTTTTTCCAAAGTTGTGTTTTATACTTCAGAATCCATTACTGCTTCCTCATTGAACCTACAATGTATGTTTTTGCAAGCTCCAATCTCTAATTCCTCAATGCCCTCCAACTGTTTTTTGACGATTACGCCAAGAGTATGAACAATTTGGTGAATATGCTGTTACATTTAACGGAATGGAACCCAAGACACATTCCTGCATTCAGAAGATTACAGAACAATACAAAGAACTTAATAAGTTAACATAATTTGGTTGAGAACTTTCAACGATTACGTTGTTCCAAT
>JZLH01S0593687.1:59171-70078 GCA_001188425.1 Eucidaris tribuloides | reverse complement strand
AGCATGAGTACCCACTTCATTAAAACAGTGCACTCCCATTGTAATGAACGCAGTTATCATGAGATTCCTGTCATAACAAAGTAAAAATTCAAGTCCCCAAATTAGTATCTATATGCCCTTATATCTTAACTGTTCGTGTACAAAGTTTGATACACAAGGAAAACTGCTGGTGCCAAGGACTTTTTGTTATTACAGGAATAGCCTGTATAATTTGTGTCTCATATTTGTCTAAAGCTCAAGCACAGTTTCAGTCTATCAGACAGTTTTTCATCAATCTATCATCAACTATGGCATTGTCATGCAAGACATCAGAAAACATCATCAGGCCCACTAAAAATGGTATGAATGATATATTGGGATTTTTTTAATAATCAGTGAACAGATATTGCTATGTACATTTCTTATGGTAAACGTTTGAATATTTCATCAATTCATTAAAAGTGAAAGCACTTCAGAGTTTGTGTTTTTCAGGGAATTACTACACTGCACATTTGTTGTGTAGGGTTGTGTATTATGTGAACCACACAACTGGGTTGCGTGGTTCACATAGTACACAACTTTTCCACAACTTTCCACAGCTTTACACAACGAATTTGCCATGTATATCATAAGGGTCTACCTAAAAACACAGTAGTAGAAGGTTCATTTTTCAAAATTTTCCAAAACTATGCAATACCTCAAAGGTTACACACTAAACCATGTTCCTAGTACATTTTCACTGTTTTAAAACACTTATTGATACTCTGCACAAAATATCATTTTAACCCGTTTTTTGTGGGTCTGATGTTGTTTACTGACGTCTGATGGGACAATACCATACTTTATGATGGATTAATGAAAACCTGTCTGATTGACCAAACCTATACTTGGCTACAAACAAATATTAGATATAAAGTTGTACTCTTGAAGTTTAACCTTTTTTTTCAGGCCTCCCTCTTTACATCATATCAGAGTCACTCACTGATAACATATAGAGCCATGCATCTCAAATTGTTGAACAGTAAAACTTGTTCAAATACATGGCACACCACAACAAATTAGTTCATAGTAGTGTATTTGGGAACTAATGCCATTTTTACATAAAGAGTTTTTGAAAAAAAATAAGCGTACCCAGAAACCTCTGGTTTTTTTTAATGAAGGCTAAGTATTTCTGATAGTATCTAAGACTAACTCTCAATGTGCCATGCATGGTCTTATCCAAGTGATGGATTGTTATCTTGATGATTGGTTTATAATAATGGTAATTATTGTATTTTTTCACATTACTAAACTTTAAAACTTAGTAGGCACTGTAACTTCTCTGTTATACTTGACATAATGATAGATTATCCCCATCCATAAAGATTAAAAGAATAAGTGAAGATATCAGAGAATTGGAGCTTGATAAATCTGCATGGTTACATTGATTTCGAATATTTTTGGCATGCTCTACATGATGGTGAAGAAATTAAGGTCATACGACCCCTAATTCCCAAGATATGGACATATCAAAAGGAAGCAACTCTATAGATTTGCACAGAAAGGAAAATATATTTTCTTCATTTACCAAGAAACTGATTTCACAGAGTTACTTCCTTTTGTGAGCTGACGGCAGACATGAACAAAGCAGGTTAAGCACTTTAATGTTCAAACAACACATAATTACAGACATTATACTTAAAACTTACCAGTCCTTACAAATAGAAATGCTGAGTAGGCACCAAAGATGGTTGTGTAGCAAAACTGGAAAACTGAAAAAATAACCATTTGAGACAGAATCATTAGTCTTCTGTTAATCATACAATGAAACCTGTGGTCAACCAAGGGAAATAACAAAATGTGGTCTCTACAGCATGCCCCAGAAAAAATGTCCCTCTCATAGACCACAGAATAGTTACCAAATCAAGTTGTATACTCAATTAAGTTTACATATTTAGAAAGCCCACTTAATTTTGCAATTCCTGTGGAAAATTCAATGGTTTCGCTTCATTGGTTTTGAATACACAGGCTCTTATGTAACAGCAGTGCTTTGCAGCCCATTCCAAGTTTGATAAAAAGTAAGGCACATCACAGACATATTATAATTTAATCCATGTTTCACTTTAATTATATCCATGACTGTTCATTCACTTTTCTTGAATGAAATCTAATAAAAGTTATGTTCCACTGGTTGTGTTTGCTTTTACAGAGTGTGTTCCACTTATGGTTTGTCTTTCCATGTCCACTTCTAAACTTTAACAGCTCTCCTGCACATCCTTCCACCTGATGTACATTCATTCAGGTTGATGTACTGATGTAGCACTGCAAACTTGGAATGGGCTGAAAAGCACTGCTGTTACATAATAAACTGTGTATTCAAAACCAATGAAGCGAAACCATTGAATTGTTCACAAAAGTTAGAAAATAAAATGGTCTTTCTAAATCTGAACACTAAATATAGAATGATACTTGATTGTGGATTTAATTCAGCAGTCTATCAGAGGGACATTTTTTTTTTTTTTGGGGGGGGGGGGGTGGCATGCTGTATAGGTAGCTGCTTCAGACCTGTTCTTTAACACATAATTTGTCTCCGAAGGGAATCATTTTATTGGCCACTTTACTCAGATTGGCTGCTCTAGAGAGGTGGACGCTACGACAGGTTTGACTGTACATGTACATGTCTCACTATCAAAAAGTCTTACAGGGCAGTGACATGATTGGGCAAAATAAACAAATGCTTCTCAAACCAAACTGGTTGAAAGAAATATCAAGAGCTGGAATGTATCTCCTGGCTGGAAGGATTTATCTTAATTTTTTTTCCCGTCAGCCGAATCAAGCATGATCATACTATCATTTTGTTTCTCTTGAGCCCTGATATAAATAGATCCCATGGAAAGCTACACAGCAGATTTGTCTTACAGGGCATACTGACAGAAGATATTTTAGAACGAGTCATCCTCTGACTACCAAATTTTTCACAGTAGATTTGCCTGATTAGAGAATAGTTTCACCCCATGTTGAGGACTAACCCCTAATAATGTCATTTGCCTTTAAATCAACATGCAGCTCATGAATAATTGCTTTTAAATATCATTGTTGAGGTGACAAAAATTGTAATGTTCAGAAGAGGAAAAAATAAAGTTGGACTTATCACTCTATTAAATGGGATAGCCTTCTTTATGCCTAGCAGCAGTGGCTGTATGTTTTCAGATTAAATCTGAGATTTGAATATAGAACAAAATCTGGTTTTATAGCAAGAAGATAATATTGAATATTAATTTATCCACAAATTTGAAATATAAGGATTTTCAGTCCAGTGCCGATATAAAAGGGTTTGAGAAAATTTGAAACGATGTTAAAATATTGTGTCTTTTTCCCCACTTACTAACATGAATATTTTAAATGTTGGCACTGGTCAACTACATCAAGTTCATGAAAACTGACAAAGAAAAGTTGATAATCAGAAAAATCCTATGGAGACCAAGGGCCTGATAAACCGAGGATTGTATGGTACTAATGGCAGCGTACAAAAATTATGAATTTAGGCTTGAAATCATAAAAAGGCAGTTTAATATGTTTAATTGTAGTTGGAACACCTAGCTTCCCCTCTATTCCTTCATTTTATTTCAATTTGCACGTTGATTAAAACAACCTTAATCAGAGGGAGACAGGGAGGGCTTTGTGCGCTACACTTACGCACATTAAACCACTAATCACAGTTTCAAGCCTAGATTCATGATTTTGTCTATCAGATGTACTATTCATCCCATGCAAATCCTTGGTTCATGGGGATTCCCCAAAGTAAGAGACAACAGGGATGTGAGGATAGGAAGAAAGAGTAGAAGCTGAAAAGACTGACTATTGAAAGAGAATGTGAACAGGGTGGGAAATGGGAGTGGATGGTAAAGGATAGAAAAGGAAACCGAGTTCATCTAGTTTATAGTAAAATTTGTAATTTTAACTAAGTATACTCACATGCTGTTAAAATGATTGCAGGTAATGATTCAAATCCAAACCTTAATCTCTCTACAACATGATGTATATGAGCTGCAAAAGTGAAAACATAAAACATTATTATAGAATGGCTTTTATAATCTTTTACTACCCCTCTCCCCTCCCCCCAATAAACAATTGTTACAATAACTCCTTTATCACCTTACGCAAAAGTACACACACACACACACACACACACACCAGTGTTGGAGGTCTCGAGACTGGTCTTGGTCTCGAGACCAGTCTCGAGACCAGCATGCTCTTTCTTGGTCTCGGTCTCGGTCTCGAATCCTCTGGTCTTGGTCTTGGTCTTGGTCTCGAACCTTCTGGTCTCGGATTTTTTGGCCGAGACCAGCCCGAGACCAGCAACTAATTTGATTTTACATGTACATAAAAATCTTTCCTGTTGTACATGTACAAACTGCAATTTTGCGGCATATATACAGTGTGTCTCAAAAATAATTGTGCAAGTCAAAAGCGCCCTCTTTGGTAATGAGAAAAACATTTTTGTGATGTCATGATTACATCACCATCAAGGGCATAGTCTAACCTTTTAGATACCGTTTGTTTTGTTCAGTTTGCTTGTTTTAATCCTGAGATATGTTCAGTTACCAATGAAAAGGTAAAATAGACAATGTGCCACTTTTACTACAGTCAATGATAGCATCAGGCCCTCTTCCCGTAAAAGTGACACAATTGTGATTCCACTTTTTTGTTGTTTACAAGATATCTTGAGATCAAAACCAGCAAATTGAACAGAACAAACAGCATTTAAAAGCTAAGACTTTGCCCTTAAGGTTAATGTAAGCATCAAATTACAAGAATATTTTCTAAGTGCCGAAGTTCAAGAGAGTGCCTTTTGCTTGCACAATTTATTGAGACATGGTGCAGTACATGTATGTCTCAAAAATTGTTCACGTGAAAAGCGCCCGCTTTAACAGTTAGAAAGTACTACTGTAATACCTGTTTATGTCAACATAAATTTGCTTGTTTTAATCTCGAGATATGTTGTAAACAACAAAAGGGTGGAATCACAATTGGCTCACATTTGCAAGGGACTGTAGTAAAAGTGGCACAATTGTGATTTTACCCTTCCTTATTTAAATTAACATCTCAATATTAAGACAAGAAAATTGAACAAAACTAACAGTATTTCAAAACTAAGACTATGGTCTTGACGTTGATGTAAGCATCATGTCACAAGAATATTTTCTAATTGTCAAAGGGAGCGGTTTTCACTTGCAATTTTTTTTTTTGAGACACACTGTGTAGGGCGTTCAAACATGCAGAGTGCATTCAAACATGGTTTTTAATACAGATCTTCTACACATAAATAAGGACCAACAATGGTGGGTTCTCTGATGCAATATATTCTGGTTGTTCCTTTTATAATTGAACATGGAAGTAGAAATGGTAGAAAACAAACGAAGAAATATGGAATGAACATTAAAACATAAAAATGTAACGGAAGAAAAAGTAACAAAGAAAGACGGAAAGAAAGAAAAACGGAGAGATTGGAAGAATAGAGCGTCAAATGAAAGAAAGAAAACATAATAAAAGAATGAAGACTGAAAACAAAAGAAAAAAAGAACATCACGAATGAAAGAAGAGAAAGAAGAAAGAAGGAAGGAAAGAAAAAAATCAAATGAAGAAGAGAAAGAAAAAACAAGAAGAGAGAAAAAAAAAGGATAAAATGAAGAAAAAGAGAAAGGAATGAAGACAAGGGAAAGACGTAGAATGAAAGAAAAATGAATTAAGAATATGAAAGAGTAAAGAATGAACAAGAAATAAAAATAAAAGTAAGAAAGGTAAAAGGCTAGAATGAAAGAAAAACAACAGAAAAATGAAGATTGCAAACAGAAAGGAATAAAACAAGAAAAGAAAGAGAATGAATGAAAGGTAGATCAAAGTAAGAAAAAGAAGAAAGATAGAACAGAAGGAAATAAGAATAAAAGACATTAAGAATGAACGAAAAAAGGAAGAAAGAAAGAAGGAAGGAAATGGATTTGTGAAAAAGAGAAGAGAAAAAGGAGAAAGAATGATAGAGATAGAAAAGGTAAGCAAGAAGAGAGAAAAGGAAAGGATGTAGTAAAGAAAAGGAGAAAAGAAAGAAAGATATGGTGAAGAGGCAGAAAGAAAGAAAAACAAAGAATCAAGAATCAAAAGATTAGCAAATAAAGGAAAAATAAAGAGAAAATGGTAGAATGAAATTAAAAAAAAAAAACTGCGTGAAAGAAATACAAATAGAAAGGAATAATACAGAAAAAAGGAAAAAGTGAGAAAAAGGAAGAAAGATATAGAAATGTAAGAAAATCAAGAACGAAGAAAAACCATTAATGAATGAAAGAAATAAGATTATTAACACTTTACTTTTTATCTGATCTGTATTTCAGTAGCTCAGGCAAATGTGCTCATGGAAAAAAAGTATTCTTTTCAATTTAGAATTGTTTCTCAGTCGTTTGTGCAATTTGTAGCTACCATATTGACTCGTAGTCATAGGCCTATTTTCGTTAAACTTTGGGAGACATTTTACATGTAAGTGACAAATGAAACAAAGAAAATATAATTTTTAATGTTCTTCATTAACTGTTAATTTTATTAAATCTTTAAAAATCCTATTACAGACTAATTGCAATGTGCAACCAGTAGGCAGTTAATGCTGAGTAAGAACATTATCCTCAAAACATGCACAAATTAGTGTCAATTGAAACGCTGGTCTTGGTCTTGGTCTTGGTCTCGGAAAGCGCTGGTCTCGGTCTCGGACCTCTTTTTCTTGGTCTTGATCTTGGTCTCGGGGTGTCTGGTCTTGATCTTGGTCTCGGGGTGTCTGGTCTTGGTCTTGGTCTTGGTCTCGGATGGCCTGGTCTTGACTACAACACTGACACACACACAACCACACACACACACACACACACCACACACACACACCACACACAACACACACACACACACACACACTATACGTAACCCAAACGGGGACATTAAAAAAAAAAAAACACACCCTATACAACTCAATCCGAGGACACACACTCCCTGTGTACACATGCAATCGGGACCTTCGTGTATGTGTATGATATTTCACCAGTAAACCGGACGTGGGGTGCACACAAATTTTGGGCCATTTTCTAAGGCACTTTAGCGCCATCTACGTTTGATTTCTGGCCATTTGAGGGGTGGGGACCGTCCCCGTTTTCCGAACGTCCCCAATCTGAATGTGGAGTGTCATACTTACGTCCCCGGTTGAAGGCGATTACACACACACACACACACAGATACACACACACACACACACACACACACACACACACACACACACACACACACACACACACACACACACACACACACAGATACACACACACACACAGATACACACACACACTACTAGCAGTAGCTCAATGATTCAACCAAGAGCTTTTGGTGAAACCAGGATAAGTAAACAAAAGGTTGCTGAGATTATATATAGATTACTGTCACATCCCATTAAGTGCTCTTAACTCTGTCTCTCTCTCTCTCCTCTCCTTATCCATACCTGGGACAAAAAGCCATATTTTTACTCAAGCCATTGATGCTCATGAATATGCAAAGTGCTTACAAGAAGCCCTAAACTCTTATACCATGTGCAGTCACATAATCCGTAAATGTCAGCTTCATATTAGAATCCAAGCTGTTATTGTGCATTTTTTTTCTTCTGTGGTAAACTAGTGAGATATGCAGTATAAATATCACCTTCTTTGACCAGCAACCTACCTACTGCACAAATGAATTATTTAAACAGCATTGAGAATGTGTGGAATATATGTTAGTATGATGAGCATGTTTTTGTGTGGGTGTGCAATATGTGTCACGTTTCTATATTTACCTCAGCAGTAAAATATGCAGACAAACTGTAGAATTTGGTGAAGAATCCCGATTTTATTTTTTCAAATCAAGGAAGACAAAGTTCTTCTAAGAAAGGAAGATGGATGCCTTTGTAGGCCAAAGTAATTTTTAGCAAACAAATTGTGTATATAGTTCTCTTTAAAGGGAGAAGGAGCTAGCAACTAATTTCAATTTCAATTTCATTTATTTCCACTTTTAAAAATAAAACAAACACAAAATCAATACAATTTTTGACAAAAACACGCATAAGTTAAGAAAAAAAATTGAGTTCTTGCCAACCAATCAGATTGCACGTGCACAGGTCTGGAGCTGACCACACGTGACCGATGCATGCCACCCGACGTGTGTTAGTCGCGCCGTGGTAATGTATGCACTATTTGAATTGATACGCTCCTCCCCCTATAGTTCTTTCTGCAAGTTTTATCCCAGGATAAAACTTGCAAAGACATAAAATAAACACAAATTAACTAATTTATAGGGCCTTGCTGGGGGGAGTATCACACAGTAGCCCTTACTTAGGCTGTCTTTATCACCATGTACCATAATTCTCACAATACTCACATATGTCATTTTTTTTTTCTAAACTTATGTCTGTTAGTTGCTGGGCTCCTTCTCCCTTTAAAGACTTTGTTCATGATTTGCAAAGTAATCCATTTTTGCTCAGATTTGATCCAACTAATGAAAGAAGCATACAAATGCAGTGTTCAAAATTTGGGATCCATATGTTGTAAAATTTTGGAAGTAAGAGTGATAAATCATATCAAACTGGGCTGTTGATCCAGTGGTATAGGTTTCAGACTCTGAATGCAGCTCTCACCCTCTAATCATTAATTTGGTAGAGTCCAATTGTAGCACAGATTGATTGGCAAATATTTACCTCAGCAGTAAAATATACAGACAAACTGTAGAACTTGGTGGAGAAACCTGATTTTATTTTTTCAAATCAAGGAAGACAAAGTTCTTCTAAGAAAGGAAGATGGATGCCTTTGTAGGCCAAAGTAATTTGTAGCAAACAACTTGAACATAGTCCTTTTTAAAGACCGTGTTCATGATTTGTAATGCAATCCATTTTTTTTCAACTAAATGAAAGATGCATACAAATGTAATGTTCAAAACTTGGGATCCATACGTTGTAACATTTTGGAAATAAGAATGATAAATCATATCAAACTGGGCTGTTGATCCAGTCGTATACACGTAGGTTTCAGACTCTGACTGTAGCTTTCACCCTCTAATTATTAATTTGGTAGAGTCCAATTGTAGCACAGATTGACTGACAATTTTCCAACTGCATTGGTGTCAGTTTTTGAAATTGTAAGCTTTGATCAGCAGATATTCAGTTTTCACGAGATGATATATGACTCGGGTCTGGTAGTCAGACTAGATGTCACGGTCGTGTAAAATTCATATTCAGTGAGCAACGAGTCGGGAAGTTAGGTGATGTACTGCATTTTGAATGTTATCGGCATTTATTTTCATGAAACCTGTCTTTTTAGCCCCGAGGCATTTGTGGGATGTGATGATTTATGTGAATCTTCACATTATTTAGCTCATTTTTGTCAATAAGTTCATTTTGGGGTGTGCAAATCATGAACATAATCTCTATTTTCTATAATGATATGTGCAGATTTTACGTGTTCATGACTGTATGGAGGGGTGGGGGTTATCTCTAAACTCACCTACTCCAAAGAAGAGAGGGCACACAATGACAGCTGTTGGACAGCCCAAACAAGGCACTAGAAGTGGCAACATACATGCTCTGAAAACAAATTCTTCTGTAAATGGAGCCTGGATTCAGAAGAAAAATATAATCAGTATGATCCCATCATTAGTTTATAGTAAGCTTGCTTGAAGATAACTAAGGAAATTCTGCAATAGATAACAAAGGGGACTTTCTTACACTGACATTACAAAACTTGAAATATGTGGTGTCTACAGGACACGGCTGCCCTACTTAACGCAAAGAGTAAGCATTTCTCAGTTCTAGTTTCATCTACCTACTCACCAAAAATTATTAAACTCTGTCCTGTATCTCTGTGGTTAGTGTGTTGAAACCAATTTGCAAATATACTGAGCTGTGACCTTTGACCTTTGACTTGCATACTTCTAATTCGAACTTGACCTGTATTTTAGTGTCATCTACCTACACACCAAAATTTTTTGAAAATCCGTCCATTATTTATCAAGTTATTGTGCAGAAACCATTTTGCATATATAATGAGCTGAGACCCTTGACCTTTTACCTCTGAACTCTGAACTTGAACTTGACCTGTATTTTAGTGTTATTTACCTACACACCAAACAATTTTTAAAACACCTATAACATTTGTTTAGTTATCATGTGGAAACCAATTCGGGAGACAGATAGACGGACAGGGGCAACGCTGAATGCCCCCTCCAGACTTCGTCTGCGGGGTATAAATATAAATAAGTTACACTCATTTGGAAACAGATTTGTTACAGTGCAAAAAAAAGGTAACAAATAAATGCTAACAACATATGAAATAAAAAAGAATACTCAGAAAAAGAGTAAAAAATCAGAAACTGGCAATGCTCCATCACTCGTGTAATTTACCAAATATAACATGTAGAATATTGCTAATCTCTGCTATGTTTCCATTTTGCTTAATCAATTCTTAATGTGTGTCTTCAAGGACAGAACACAAGACACATTATCCAACAAACAGAAATCAGAAATCAATGACTTATACTAAAAGAAGCAATACATAGCAAATTCTTAGCCATTATAACATTGTGTTGTGAAAAATATATTTGAAGGAAAGGATGGAGATGCTTTGCGGCAATTTAAAAATCTGGAAGGCCATTCAGACGCAAGTCCAACGTCATTCCACCCTCGTGCTAATGCTGTTAAATCACGTGACACAATACACAAACTCATTAACAATCACGATCTTTGTGCATAGAGAGAATCAAGGAAAGTAGTGCAGATTCCTCCAATCTCAACAACATTCAAATATCTTTCTTAATTTCAGGTCACATAGGCCAATTTAATAAATAATTTGAGTTTTTGATGCCAATTACCCAAATATATTTGTGACTACATCCAAGTATAC
>JZLH01S0593676.1:7994-18587 GCA_001188425.1 Eucidaris tribuloides | reverse complement strand
GGGCACCGAAGGCGAAATAATAATACCCTCGCGCCGGAAAAAAAGCCCCGAGGATAAATTTATATTTTAGAATTAATGGAAAGTGTTAATTTAAAATCTCGCAGCCCCACTCCGCGACATTACTTGAGATCAATAAATTCTTTTCATAACATTTACATATGAGATACGTTCGCTGATAATCAAATCTATCATAAATGTTATAAAACAGAAAATAGTATAACGGTTTACAAATCGAGGAGGGGGGGAGGGCTTCCCCGGAAAAAAGAGGGCAAGATATTTCTGTTCCCCCCCCCCCGATCACCGACTATGTAATTGCTTATGGGAGGGGAAGACTCACGGTTCTATTTCTCCTTTCATTGTAAAAAGCTAAGGGTAAGGCACTTACAAGCCATTACAAGTTATACTGGTTTACACTGAACCATAATGAATGACTGAATGAGTTAATGACCGAGAGTAATTTTTCTTCTCCCCTTTCCCGTAGAGGAGTTATTTTAGCTTCCAAAACGGCTCGCTCGCGGGATTGCCTCTATAATTTACTTTGAACCAGCGATGGGATAGTCAATATTCCAGATTCACTTATCAGAATCAAATTTAGTGTAGAAATCCATCCTCAACAAACCGTCCCCACGTTGCACGCCATCCACGGGTCAGGGGCGTCGATCTTTTCTTCGGATGGAGTGGGGGAGGGGGGTAAAATGTGTTTATTTAGTGGTATTTTTGTAGTGGTCTGCACTGCTTTTTAACGTATCCGTGCACACGATTGGATTTATTTAATGATGTTCAAAATGTGTGTGGGTGGGGGGGGGGGTGAGGCAATCGAATGTTTGTCCCCTCCCCGAAATATTTCGACGCCCTAGAATTGGTGAAGAAATTCCTTTTCCAAAAACCATCCACCATTTTATTGGCATAATATTACAAATTAAAAAAACCATCGAATATTTGACAAATAACAACGATATACCACCGTAAATTATCCTCACTGGGACACTACCAAACTGCCTGGATGCCAGAAGGCAAACTTAAATCACCGAAACCAAAGGTCCTCTCAGACATCACAATCTGGCATGCACAATAAGAAATAACATGGTATGTACGAACATTAATAAATCAAATATCAAGACAAATATAAAATATCAATTGCAATTAATCAACAAACATTACAAAATATTTGGAAATGCAACGCATAGCACAACACACACACACACACACACACACACACACACACACACACACACACACACACACACACACACACACACACACACACACACACACACACACACACACACACACACACACACACACACACACACACACACACCTACCCATACACATGCATAAAAGTATCAGGATTGAGGCAACTGACCGCCCCCACAACAATAAATCATACAGATTGATTATAATATTAAAGAAATTAATATAACTTAAACTACTTCTTTGGGTAAAATTAAAAGAATCGCCTGGGAAAATAATGGTATACTTTCGAAGTACAACTAATAGCAAATACACAGACGTGGATTTGTACTTGAATCCAAACTTGTATCATTATCGCAAAAAAAAAGTTTTGAAGTGTTTTTGAAGGAAGATGATTTTGAATATTGAGGTAAAAGTAAACAATATTCATTTTTTCAGAGTCCAAGTTACATTGAATTTGAATTAGAATTTTAGACTGAAATTCTGAATAACATATTTTGAAGCATTTGACAGACCGATTAGATATTAATGAAAATAAATAATAAAATATAATACGATAAAATAGTAACGGTGATCATTTCACAGCGTCCATACTTCACGTATCACTGGAGCTGGAACCGCACAACATGATAATCATACATCATTTAATTGTAATCACTACAGAGTGCATGGGCTCTCAGTTTGTTTTGCCAAGTCTTACTAAGGTGTTGCTGCTGATGAAGAGGATGATGATGACGATGACTATAATTGTTATTATTACATTTTGCATTTTGTTTTTGAAGTGCGGCAATCCAGGCACCCCATGTTCTCAAGATTCAGACTGTTGCGATAACGACTGCAGATACTATAGAAGTCCTACAATGCAATTTGAAAAATGTAAATTCGAATGACCGTTGCACAGACTACACGGTATCCGCCAATGGTGCCTGCATGGGGTTAATAGTCGCTAGTTCGCTCGGGCCGTGTAGGTATGATTATGCCTCCTAAAATGTAGCCTGCATAACGAAACTGTCTATTTTTTTTTTTATTCACTATTCATTGGAATTAACATATGGAGCACTGATTTGGCTGAAACTTAAACTGGGGTTAAATTTGTAATATCCTGATTTTTAATCTTTAAATCTAAACATGTTTGCTAATGAGCATTTGTAAACATTTAGTAATTCGTTTACATATCCTATCCGAATTCTCGACGGATAAAGAAAAACACTCAAAACCTATCGTACGATTATTTTAACCAGATATTTAAGAGTCAGCTTATCTGTTTCATCCTATATGTCGTAAAACAACTGAAATGAAATGAAATTACATAACATTACATTGCATTAAATGAAATTACATGACATTGAAAATATTTTCAATTGAAATCAAATCCTATTTTGATGCATGAATAGCTATTGGATTATGATTTTACGAAGAATTGCTGGAACATTTTTTTTTATTGTAGAGCAACGGGGTGGGGAAGGGTGACTATAACTGTAAGCTGTCTGGACCATTTACTATAATTCTTACGAACTTGTCAGCTCTTAGGTGTGTATGTGTGTGGGGGGGGGGGGTATCATATCTCGGTCGTGCGTTACAATTTTGTTCTCGGTTGTTTCAGTAATCACACTGATGTGCGTCTTTATAATCTTACCTTAATGAACAATAAATGAATAAATGTAAGATGGCTGAATGAGATTAAAGTTGTCTTATTGTTGTTATTTTTTAAAATTAAACTTGTTTCTTGATTTTGATTTTAATAGGTTTGCTGGATGACTGACTGACTGAGTGATGGATTGATCGATGGATTAATTGATTGATTGATCGATTATTTAATTGATTGATTTATGATATGTTGAATGACTTAGATTTTTTTTGTATAGCTGTGCGATTGAGAGCAATATTCTTTAGTTTGACCGTATATTTCCAGTTTGTGTCTTGTATTGATTGCACGAGAGAATGCTTGAATTCATCAAAAGTACCATCGAGTTTCGTTCATATAAATTACAAAATAAGCTTATGTTAAGGAGGAGAATTGTTGATATGTTTATAGTGCATTTGTAGCCAATTGTTATAAAAGAATAAGGTATATATCACAACATAGCAACAAACAATCTAACATCGGAGCCATGATTTGTTTCTGGCAAAGCAAATATTCTTGAATATGTATCCAACAATGCATTTTCAGCTACTCGTGCTTTATCAAAAAGATATATACACACATACATACACACACACATACATACGGTACATACATACATACATACATATATACACACCTACGCCACTTTCACAACCAAATTTAAACGCAAAAATAGCAGACATTTAAAGTTCCATAAAAAAAGTAATTTATTTTCTGATGCAAAGAACAAACAGACATGCTTACTTTCAGACACGGTGATTAGATATTAAAATGACAATATAATACTTCGCACTTAGGAGTAGAGTTATCATACTTATTTAATATTGGGTGGCTTTCACGTGGACTCAAGAAAATATTGTACGACTTATGACAAATATTGGACGTGTCACAGACGAGCTCGATATTTCCATGACGAGTACAATATTTTCTATGTCCACCGAACATACATGTATGGTAACACGAAAAAATGTTATCTTTTTTGTTATTTTACAAGTGAACAGTTAATAATAGTGAACAGTTGCTTCTGTGTGTTTTGACTAGTTTATGAATATGGTAATAACTACAACGATCTGTTCAAAACGATTACTATGCAGGTTCTAGTAAAATTATAATACATGTATTGTCTCATTGATTTTTGTTCGTATATTTTTATTTCCTGGTATATTATCAGTTTCCTTCCAATTTCACACTGTTACTCAACCATGTAATGAGTAAACTGTGAAGGCATGTATGTGCGCTGAGTCTGCTAACCAGGGTTTCCAATTTGATACCTTACCGGCACATTTTTATTTATTGAATGAGTGTAGGAATTAACGAAAGTACCATCAAGTATCGTGCGTATAAACTGAATAAAACGATAAAAATCATAACAAGACCAACAAAATCGAAATTGGAGCCACGAGGCAAGCAAGGCGAATCGCCTTGACAATGTGTCCAGATGAATAGATTGGTAGATAGTTTGATAGATGAATAGATAGATAGATAGATAGATAGATAGATAGATATCAATTCAGTTGGCTCAGCAAACCTAACATTAAATTGAAGTGACCTCCATTAATTATTTTCTATGTAATCGTACCAGTTTCCCCATGTTTCCACTTAAATTGAACTGATTTCAGTTGAAACCATATTGGACATTTCAACTGATTTCAACTGGAATTTTGTCCTGGGATGGATGGATAGATATATAGATAGATAAATAGATAGATAGACAGATACATGAACAGATGAAATTATAAATGTAGCCAAGTAGGTAGGTATAATAATAATTCTAATAATAATAATAATAATAATAATAATGATAATAATAATAATAATAATAATAATAATAATAATAATAATAATAATAATAATAATAATAATAATAATAATAATAATAATAATAATAATAATAATAATAATAATAATAATAATAATAATAATAATAATAATAATAATAATAATAATAATAATAATAATAACAAAGACCAGGAAACTGCTGACCATACACAACATGCATCACCCAAAAGCAGATGTTGACAGATTATACCTCTCCAGAACTGCAAGAGGAAGAGGCCTGGTCGAACTTGAGCAAGCCTTCAAATCCACCACCATCGGACTTGATGCATACCTTACAAAGACAGAGGATGTACTCCTTCAGATTGTAAAGCAGCATGCAGGCAGGAAGAAGTTGTATTCAATCAAGAAAGAAGCTGCAAAATTGAGGAAAGAGCTTCAATTTCCAGAACTAACACCTGCAGAGAATGAGGTTACTACTGCATTCGCAAAACGAGTAAAGACAAAGGTGAAAGAACGTAGGCCAGCAGCAACTAACACATAATTGGGAAAACAAAGCACTTCATGGGAAGTACCCCCAAAGGACCAACGATGCCCTGCATAACATAGATGTTATCACTACTCTTCTCTGTTCTAGAATGCCGAGCACCTGGTTAGAAAGGAGAAGTTACCATTTTTAAAAGTCTTTGGTATGACCCGCCGGGGCTCGAATCCGCGACCACACACGTGAGGCGGACGTCTACCCACTATAAACCATCACGCCGGTATAGGCATATAGGCAGGTAGGTAGGTAGGTAGGTAGGTAGGTAGGTAGGTAGGTAGGTAGGTAGGTAGGTAGGTAGGTAGGTAGGTCGGTCGGTAGGTAGGTAGGTTGATAGGTTGATAGGTTGGTTGGTTGATTGGGATGATTGGGCTGGTTGAGTTTGTTGGATTGGGTAGCTTGGTTCTTTTTGTTGATTTTGTTAGATCAGTTAGTTTGGTGCGTTAGGAAGTTAGGTTGGTTTGGTTTGGTTACGATAGATTTGGCGTTGGTTGGTTTGGGCTTGTTAGGGGTTTGTTTGAGTTTGGTTTGCTTTGGTTGGTTTGGCTGGTTTTGGTTGGTTTTGTTCGGTTTAGTCGGTGATGTTGGCTATAGGTAGTTGGGCTGGGTTGGGTTGGTTGGCAGGTAGGTTGGTTGTTTGGTTGGTTGATTGGGATGATTGGGCTGGTTGGGTTTGTTGGGTTGGTTTGCGTAATTAGGAAGTTAGGTTGGTTTGATTGGTTAGGAAGTTAGCTTGGTTTGATTGGTTAGGTAGTTAGGTTGGTTTGGTTTGGCTGGGATAGATTTGGCGTTGGTTGTTTGGGCTAGTTAGTTTGGTTTGGTTTGTTTGGTTTGGTTGATTTTAGTTCGTTTAGTTTGGTTTAGTTGGGTGGATTGGTTAAGTAGTTGGTCGATAGGTGAGTTTAGTATGGTTTGGTTCGGTTTGAATAGATATGGCGTTGGTTGGTTTGGACTGGTTTGGATGAGGTTTCGGTTTGTTTGGGTTTGGTTCAGTTTAGTTGGTTTGGTTGGTTGATTGGTTGGTAATTGCAAGCAGGTACTTATAATACACGGATGTTAATTTGCTCAATACGTATTGTAAACTGTGTTGAAAAATACGACTCGGTTGCTACAGGTGGATTTTATTGAATGATGATATATTAACACTGTGAGTTTTAAAATATACAATTTCGTTTTGTATCAATATGGCAACACGAATAATGTTATGCTGTTGGCATTACACGCTTAAAGGTAATAGTGAACTGTTAAAGATTGTGCCATTCATTTGCACGTCAAAAAACACCTAAATGAATGAAATCAGCTGAAATCATATCCAATGTGAAGATTAATATAAATAAACACCTCTCATAGAGACTTGGGGTAAAATATTGTGTTTTGGTGAAAATTTGGATGGTTAAACTTCATCCTTTTTCAAATTACTCAGAAGCAATTTCAAAAAATCCGCGACATCAAACGTGCACGTGCCGTTCCAAAATTGTCCGATCAGCCGTTAGCCAAAGGTCGTGCGGAGGTTAGCCGTTTAACCAATCAGTGCGCTCCGCTGGTCTTGCGACGATACACATAACCGCGATTCGCAGTTTGACCAAAATTGAAACTCACGGAAAGAACAACATTCTGGTGACATGTCGTTATTGATTTTTCTCATAAAACAACAAATTCATGACGTATGGATCTCAAACTTTCAACACACCATTTAGTATTGATAATGAAGGGAAGTAATGGACTTGCACATACCTGACACAATCTTTAACTCAGTGTGTTTTGACTAGCTCATAAATATGGTAATTAATGCAACGAACTGATCAAAACAATTGAAATGCAGGTTCTAGTAAAATTATAATATTGTCTCATCAATTTATTTTATGCTATATTTTCAGTTTCCTTCCAATTTCACATGATTGCTCAACCACGTAATGAGTAACCATATGGGCTTTTACACGTGCGTTAAGTCTCCTTAGTAATTTTTCCAATTTCATACATTACCGGTCTCGTTTTTATTTATTGAAATACCATAAATATAAATGATGTCCAATCGCTGAATCTAAAATATTCTCTACAAAGCTGAAGCAACAATCAACAGCATTTCCCAGTTGAACTGAGCTAATGCCTCGCCATCATGAAGTTTGGATCACTGTGTCGATTCGTAGTCGTAATCGGGCTGTTGTTAGATCTCATGTCCACTTTCGTCGGCGGTACCTCAATCAAAGAGACAGGTATTGTTAATTAGTGCTTCAAAAAGACTAATTTCATCAAAGAAAAAAATCCTTTATCTTCAACCAAAAGTTGTAAAGTTTGTTACTACGAATTCTTCAACTTTGAACACATATAATGTGATAGACAATTAACTTAACCGAAAATGCGCTAAATTATTATTATTATTTTTCAAAATAAGAAGTTAGTGATTCTTCACATATTTCATATGTTTTAATGGGCACTGTGATAAATTCCACATTAGTGTTACTCAGAAGATCTTATCAAAACTGACATACATGTTTGTTTAAAGTTCCATAATCAGTACTTAATTGTTATGTATATAAAAAGTCTGTTTAATCCCGATGACGGAACTAGGGCTAGCATGTTAAGTGAGTTTTTTGTATATACAATGTTGTAGCTTGTTAATGTTCAAAGTTACATAAAAAATCATGGAATCGATAAACTGTTCCCTCAGTTAACAACGATAGCGAAAAATTGGTGTTTGACAAATTAATCTTTTTGATTGCTGTATCGATGAATTTCAGTAAACAAGGCCCCGGCACAAAACAATCCGAATAAGATAAAAAGTCATGATTTTACTTTTTTTTTAAATTAAGAGTCTGTTTCCCAAAAATTGAAATTTAATTTTCTCCCATTTTCCGAGCTTTCCGTTTTATGAAACAGACATCCTAATCTGTACAAACAAATGATTGGTTCTTATTCAGTTTTCTCTATAAATAAAAAAATGCCGTGATCTAACTGAAGACCAAAGGTTTCCTTTTGCAATAGCCAGGATATTTTGTCCTGGGGTGGGGGTCGATCTGAAAGATTTATTTCAATCAATCTTCCATAAAGAATACGGTATTGTCAAGGCCACACATCACAAAACAACATCAAACCTATACCGATTTTAAAATAATCAGGAAAATTTCACAATGTACAATTATACCACCACTGCTACTACTTCTACCACCACCACTACTACTACTTCTACTACTATTACTGCTACCACCACCACTACTACTTCTTCTTCTAATACTACTACTACCATGACTACAAGGGCGTAGGCTGGTTTGGGCATGGGGAGGTGCACATCTTGGGGAGATGGAACGGAGAGATGCACATCTCAGGGAGGTGGAACTAAAGTTGAGAAAATCAGGTGTTGAAAGCAGAAAAGGTGATGCAAATTTATTTTTGCTTGCCAGGGGCAGAACTCCTCTGCTTCATCGAGGGGAGGGGGGGGGTGTACGTGCACCCTGTGCACCCCCAGCCTACACCCTTGTTGTTTTTGTTTTGTTTTTGTTTTGTTTTTTCTTTCTTTCTTATATTTTCCTTTTTTCTTTCTTTTTGCTATTAGGGTGGAAATCCTATGGCTCGGGGGGGGGGGGGTGTGCACGTGCACCCACAGCCTACGCCCTTGTACTACTAACACGTAAACATATTCTGGAAGCAATTCATGCTTTAATACAGAGTGTAAAAGAAAGGGAGAAACGGTATATTATTATTTTGCTGAATTTCTTATCAGAACAAGCATTTCATTGTATTAATTTGTAAACAACTTCGTCAGTTTTCTTTAGAATATATGAATGACATTCTCGCAATCCCGCGAACTTTCAATTAAGCTTATGTTCATTAGATTCCTTATGCAGAAAAATGTTTTCATTTAGAAAAAATACTTTATTTTTGGAGGGATTAAAAAAAAGACACAGGGGGTTGCCGGTATTCCATATGTGCATTAATAAAATATACTTCTAAATCTATCCTTTAATTTTCACTTGAATATTACTTTGAATTTTAAAAAGTGCAATGGTGGATGGGCGATTATCTGATTTACAGTATTTTTCGTGTGATTTTACGACCACACCTTTCTTTCTTATCTCTTTCTTCTTTTTGTCTATCTTTCTATCGTTCTTTCTTTTTCTTTCATGTATTGCATTTTTTCTTCATGTTTTTATTTTCGTTTTCTTTTTATCCCTCTTCCTCCTCCACCCTCTCCTCTTCTTCTTCTTTGTTTTCTTCGTCTTCGTCAGCTTGTTTGTCTTCTTCTTATACTTATTGTGATCTTACTACCAACTTAAACCGTTACTATACTTTTATGTCCATATGCAGATGAGAACGAAGACATGTTGGAGGACATCGCGATTAGTGAAGAGGTGGTAAATGATTTCTAATTACGTAACATGAAATCATGTTTGTGCCTAATTACATTTACTAATAAAATTAATTACTCAAATAACTCATGGTTTTAGGACAGCCAAACATTGTTTTATAGGAAAAAATAGCCAAGGCGGTCAAACTTCTTGTTAGATATTTTTAAATTAGTGCTATAAATTAATTAGTCCTACCGTATAGTATATAAAGCAACAATGTGATGCTTGAAGAAACTTGCAAAAATATAGGATTAATTTTCATCCACATTTTCATCCAATTTGGATCCACACTCTTCATAAAAATGTTCATTTTAGTTCCAAAGCATCCCCAAAACCCCTTTCTATCAAACCTGACTTGTTTGTTTTTTCAAGGGTATCTTTCCAGTTTATAAAATCTGAGTTACATTATCCTTCATGTCAAAATTGTCTCTGAAATAGTTTAAAAAACGATGCCCTGAAAAGGGGACACCAAAATTGACATTAGTGCCTTAATTGAGTAACTGGTTGTACCACACCCGTTTCCTCATCCACTGGCGTATTTTTAATAAATAATTGATGCCAAAATCATACATGACATTTGTCCACACACATATCTTGTCAGTTGTAATACAAAGTAAAGTTTCGTTTTTGACTCATTAGTGTCTAATCGTCCATTCAAGCACTATTATTTACCGAAGACATCAAAGAAAAAGGGAAGATTTTCCTAGCAGCTGTTTTTTTTGTGCGGCACAGATTGGGGTATGACGTGTATTAACTATATTGGTAGAAGGTTCCTTGATGTGAGACCAGTTATGATTACATTTAAAAACTACAATAATCGTAACACGCATGCTAACCACACAGAAAAAGAATGCAAAATTTGTTTTCCCTGATTCTTAGCAAACTCAGAGAGCTTTGTTCTGCCTTCTCTCTTTTTCCTCTTATTTTTAATAGACTGGGGTGAGGTTTATTACGTCAGGCGAAACTTAGAAAATCCATCTTGCCCCCAAATATACCACACAATTAGTTTTTCTTCAAGACACTTGCAAAATATCCACAATCTGTGGATAAAAATATCGCGACCGGGGAAATCTGACATTTTTCCGAAAATGAGTCCAAAATACTGATGCGAAAGC
>JZLH01S0593587.1:18360-28873 GCA_001188425.1 Eucidaris tribuloides | reverse complement strand
GTTACACTGAAACTTCTACGAAAATTTCCTTAAATAACCCTTGTTGCCCCCATTTAATCAATTTATAGGTGGTAATTTATGCAGATTTATTCCAAAAAATAACAAGATTTATTTCAGTTCTTATTTTCATATCAAGCTACCTTTCTTAATTCGGTTCCACTTCAAATGTCTTTTCTCCAAGCAACCAAAAATACCTGTATGGAGCGCCCGGAAGGGATTGGCAGGTGAATCACGCTGATAAATTGCATGTAGTATTATTATTATTATTTTTTTTTTTTCATGTCCCTTCTGGGGTATGAAACTAATATTTTTCTCACTCTAACTTTTTTATATTCATGTTCCTTCCGGGACATCAAATATTAATTTTTTGACCAGTATAAAATTGTACCACATGAAATTTCGGATATGTGATGTTGCGAGATGCCGGATGAGCGCTACGTCATTGACGTTTTCTAGTTGTTCATGTTCATCATAAAATGCAAGTAGCCCTTCTTCATTAGTCTGTGTAGAGATATGAAACGTGGGCAGTAAATCGAGTTATGATGCACATTGTGGCATTTGCTCAAAATTCAACAATTCTTGTGGTTCAAATGTATGTCATAGCAGAAGTGACTCATATACAATACACATTTCTACAGAATAAGTTTAATTGAAAGATTGTGGAAAAAGTGCAAAATTAAATCAATATTATTACAAATATATTCTTCCCATCCAATTCCAGTTTACCTGTGGTATAATATTTTCTTCAATCAGTGTAATATCTAAGTTGCATCCAGAAAGTAGAATAAAAATATCAATCTTTAATTCAATCAAAAATTCTCATCAAATTAAGGATTATTATTCTTTTGTGGGCTTGTGATCCTATAATGTCACTACCCCATAAGAATTTGCATGAGGCCACATTTTACTTCACACTAGCAGGGATGCTAGTTTCCAGCAAAAACCATTAATTCAGTTTCAGCGTAGGAAATAACCCAGGGCGACGAGCGATTTAGCCCTTGCCAAAGCCAACCATTTCCTTCAGAATCGCCCTCAGATTTGCTGCAAAAAAAATCACATTTTATTTTTCTTTATGGCATTGAAACAAAAATGAATTAAATGGTTGCATTTATGGATGAAACTCCGGCTGAAACATCTGCAATCTTTCGTTGCATTCATCAAATTCTTATGTGCAACGAAAAAGTAGCCCCAGTGGTAGAAAAATAGCTCCCCAAGGCTGTAACAAAAATCGCCCTTAGAAAATAAAAATTAATTTCTACCCTGTTCAGTTTCCACCTCCTGACCATTTATTTCTAGATTATATTTCAAGTAACAATTCAGGGAAAAATTAGTTCATTGTAGGTGATTTTCAGCTCTACTCCATAACTTCTAACTGCACCCCTGCAACCCCCCCCCCCCCGACACAAACCAGAATCCGCAATAAAACTAGTTCACAGACACACATACCGACATGGCACACACCTACAAACAAACATCCATCCACCCACGTCCTCGCAGCCCCACTGCGTGACGTTGCGTCTACATCATTCTGTTCATCTCATGCTCCATTAGTCGTCTGCACACCTCGCTGAATCCTCCTAGCGTGAAGTCGACTGGGCCCCATTGATGCCCTTGTTAGAGGTGGCGATGCGAGCTTTCCAGTCGGGGGACGACGAGAAAGGCAGTTTGACTTTCAGTGCTTGTCACAGCCGAATCTGTGGGACGGATGAACGTCAAACATGCTTTTGTACCATGCCAAGTCATTCTTCCTCAATTGTGGCTAATTATAATCATGAATAGTTTGATGTATTCAACAAATTTAAAGGGAAAAATGAAAGAAATATTTGTAAAAGCTTTAAAAGGTAAATAGAACCATGTTGTACCACAGAGTTAAGTTTGTCCACGGTCGAACATCAAACAGTCTTTTGTGGAGCACCAACTCATTCTTCCTTAATTGTATTTGATTATAATCATGAAAAGTTTGATGTACTCACACATTGTTAAAGGGAAAATAATGAAATTTACGAAAAAGTGCTGAAAGGTACAGGAGTCACGTTGCACTACACCAGGATCATACACTTGGCAGTGCTAGCTACATGTATAATTGGAATGCCCTTTCACATTTATTTCAATAATCTTTTATAGAGTATTCACCATGAATATGTTGCTTGATCAAACTGAAATGTACTGACAGATTTGGCTGTCCATATTTTCATTTAGCAGCACTTTTGATCTGGCAGACTTTGGTGACCAGTCATTTACCTGTTTTTTTTTGTAGTGGATATGATGAGAAAAGTGTTGTGAAATGAAAGGGCAGAAAGGCTCTACTCTTTTATTGGGGGAGGGGGTCAGAACAATTTCTTGGCTAGAATTTCTGTCTACTGTTGCAGCAAAAATTTATTCATACATTAATCAAAAGTGGTAAAAAAAACCAATATGGGATGGAATTGCTTACAATGTTGTTAGGCTAATTTATAAAGTTCTAGATACAAAACAAAAGAATATGTGATTTCTGCTGATCTTAGTGCAATACATGTAGATATATACCAAGATCATGAGTATGTTTTATATGTTCATCCAGCATGGTAAAGCTGATAAGTCAGTTGTGTATATTGATATTGGTGAAAACTGTGGTGTAAGTTTTGTAGTAAGGAATCTTATGGAAAAATCATAGATATAGTGTTTGAACTTGGTGACATTTGCCTTTTCAGATTTTTTGACTCAGTTCAATCATTGGGTGCCATATCTATCAAAAACTATAAAGCATGAAGCAAAGAGGAAGAAAAATAACAAACAAAAAAGGCATAATGGATGATGATTCATTGATGCCACCCTGAATTGTCTTCAAATTGAGTAAATTTTCTTTGTTTCTTAGGACAGGGTACTTTTACTGTCAATCAAAGGGACACAATTCAACTTTTCACCTTGGACAAGAACTTTCATTGTGTCCATGAAATTGTGAAATCATTCATCTAGGATCTTGGAAAATAAAAGCTTGCATAAATGTTAACCATTGTGAGATGATTTGATTTCACTATAACACACATTTTCCATAGACCACAACATGAGTTAACTCATAGGTAGTCTCCAACAGGTTAAGAAAAGGGTAGAGAATATATAGAGGTTATGGACTTAAAGTTATTAAGTTTCAAGTTTTGGTTTAACACAATTAACATACAATTCACCCCCCCCCCCAAAAAAAAAAAGGGGGGGATGATAAAAATAATACTGTTTTCAATATTTGATCCTCAGAAACCTATGATTCCAAAATGCCATTAAAAGTAACACACTATTTTTTGTCAATGTGACTGACAGTTAAAGAAAATTTTGGAAAAGGGAAGAGTGTAGTGGTCATTTTACCTGTATAGAAATCGGGAGGTCATGGTTGTAATTCTCACCTCAATAAACTGTGGAATTTGTCCAAGTGACTTAATATGTGTAGTTCACCTGTCTAAAATTTGCCAGTGAAGTGAACACATCAATCATGATTGAATTCTCTTGATGGAAAGAATACATATACATCAAATACAATCATTGATTTACGTTACTGTGGATGTCGAGGTTTTATTAATTCATTTGTATTGTCTGTTCACTCTTCTGTCAAATATTGGAAATCTATGTATGGCTCTACCACGAAATATCCATACTTTTATGTGAATTTGTGTGTGTGTGTGTGTGTGTGTGTGTGTGTGTTGTGTTTGTGTCTGTGTCTGTGTCTGTGTGTATGTGTGTGTATGTGTGTGTGTGTGTGTGTTTGCGTGTGTGTGTTTGCATGTGTGTGTGTGTGTGTGTTTGTGTCTGTGTGTGTACATGTGCGCACGTTTGTGTGCGTGCATGCGTGCGTGCGTGTTTGTGTGTGTACATGTCTCATACATGTATGTATTTGCCCATAACCATAGCAACCTTCTCACTGCTCATGGTACCCCTGCAGCGATTTTCCATTCTCTCATTCATGTATAAATAATTGATCTCAAGGAAGCTATAAAGAAGTTAACTACATGTATGCGTGAAGAATGTCATAAATGTCCCGGGGTAGTACATTTCTGAGCTGTTCACCTGCTTCCATCACCTTCCTCAGCTCATTTTCTGCCGTAAATGATCCCGATATCCCGGATCGTCCCCCTTCCGTTGTAATGTTTACCCAGTTTTTCAAAATGGGGGAAAGAGGAAATAATTTGAAGGACTCCATCACATCTATTTCTGTAATCTAGGTCAGAAAAATTATCATGGAATGAGTAAAATTGTGCTAATGGAATGGACGCACGCTGGGATTGACCTTCAAGAAAATGTCACTTTAGCACGAAAGCTTTGATGCCATCAAGTTATAAATCCATCCATTGAAGAAAGTATATTAGTGTTGGGTTTTATGGATAGAAAATGATTTCAGGTTTTAAATATAATAATTCAGTGCTGAGATGTCACAAATTTCTACTGCAATGTATTTCTTTTACATCTATTGATTGATTGATTCATTGATTCATTGAGTCATTCATTTATGTTTATATTTATTTATTATTTTAAGTGCAGAATTTGAACTTGAAGTACTGAAAAGTTAAAGTCAATAATAACTGTTTGCTTCATAATTTGTAGATTACTATGAGGCTGCACTGTCTCAATCTACAAATCCTTAAAATTAATCATTAATAATTGACACATTTTTATTTGTAACATTGTTCCGTTTTCGTTTTGATTGAACGTCTACAAAACTTCCTTTATATCTTTATCTTCCCCACCTATTCCTTAATGATTCCCGTAATGCTGATGTTCCTAGAAATTGACTCACAATTAATAGAAAAAATATGGATTCTGTGCACTTTGCCACATGCATTCATTTCTTAAGCACAGTACCATCTTTTATGACACATTTAATGTGAAACAGGTGCGTTAGAGTTTAGGTTTGTTAGCTTTTATTCTGGGGTATGTGGTTTATCATTCTACAAACTTTGAGGTCTAACTTGAATTTAAAAAAGTGATAAAGGAGTGGTAGGACACAAAGCTATTTTAACCCAGTACAAAGTTTACCAAACTGATATGATTTTATTCTGCGTTAACTGTTAACCGTATTTTAATGTTCTCCCCACAAAGCCCGAAATGTACAAATTGCAAGTACTTGAAAAACTGGGAGGGGAGGGATATATGATCTTGGTACAGAGCATTAGCTGAATTTACCTCAATATGTGCTAATATAGTTAATAATGTGAATAATTAAAAATTGAAGGTCTAAAGATTGTGTCAAATTTCTGACAAGTGAATCTGATGTCAGTAGCTACATAAATTTTAACTGACAAAACTTACTTCTTTGCTCGTAGATCCCCCACTGTCTCCAAGTTAGGAACTTTTCCTCACCAACATAGTTGCAGGAAGCATATCTTCTCACATTTTCAGAGTTGCCTCCCACTCCATTCTCTATCAATTTCTCATCTACCAGAATTTCCATTCCCACTGTCTTTTCTTTTCAATCATTTAAATGCAGACATAGTAGACACCACACATCAGCCTACACGTCAATGCTCACAATATGCCTTGCACAGCTGAAAACATTTCATGCGTTAAAGTGATGTTTTGCGGTAAAAAAGAAAGAAAAGAAGAAGGGGGAGATGAAGGTATTGTGGGTTTTTCTCCTGTAATCAATTGCTTTGTTTCCGAGAAAATTAATTTCATTTCTTCTTGCCAGGGGTGACGAAATGTCCACCCTCGTCTTTTACTACATGACTCATCCAAGGAGACATCCATGTAGCCTTGACTTTAACATACTGTTTATGGCAATCACATGTGTTAGTGTAGATCCACTCTGTGTCATGGGCATTTGTTAAAGGTCTGGTGTTGAGGCAGAGTTGAATATCGTCCTCTAATTTATTCAAATGAATAAAAGGGGGGCACAAATTTTGCCCACAATGCAATGTAAACAGCATTGGTTATGTAGAAAAATACAGTATTAATTTTCCTTGTGCAGTGTGATATGGCACTGTAACCATATGTTTTCACTAAATGTGGGCCTGTATTTTAAAGACATTATATAACAGTGTGGAAGCCTTATTTAAAAAAATTGTCAAACGGCTTGCTTTCTGACATATCTGGTAAAGTGTTTGGATGGACAATACACTTAGAACACAAAGTTTTGGACAGTTATGCTGTCACTAGTACACATATGTGGAGATGAAATTGGCACATTGATTTCCTATCGGGCGATAGGAAATTCTGCAACAAGCAGTTTATGGGGGAAAGCTGGATGGTCTTCAATGATTTTTACTTTTTTAAAAGCACTTACTGATCTGTTTGTAACTGCTTTTTTTCAGGGCTTTATTTTACACCATGTCGGGAGACCTGGTAGCATGGGGAATCATGCAGTCAGATTTGTTAAAACTGGAAAGCAACTGTTATACAGTGCCTTTAAAGTGATAGGTAACATTGTTGGAGCTCAATTTAAAAAATTGTCAAATTTTGATATTTTAACTAATAGTAGTGTCGTATGGACAAATACACCTAGAATAAAAAAGTTTGGTAAAGTTACACTCCAGCAAGTTTATGCATGAGAAAACAATAAACTCAGGGGCGAGTTTAAATAGCGTAGGTGTACACACAGTAGTCTATGGGAGAAGATGGTAGGTGAATCCAATCACTTAAGAATTTCTCATCTTTTAAAGCACTAATAATCATTTTGAATGCAATTTTTTTCAGAGCGTCATTTATTTTTTTAGACCTTATAAAGACATATGGTGCGATGGGAATCAATGTAGCTCAGATTTTTTTTAATTGTGGTAAAATGTTAGCCATTTAAAGGGACGCGGCTCGTAATCCATGTACGTTATTTACCTTACGCTGCCCTATTGCAGAGGCAAGTGCGTAACACTGAAGCTCTAATGACGTAGTGTAGAGTTCAGTGGTGCGTAATAACAATCGTGGAGCTGCGAACAGAATTGCCGATGATGGTCAGTTGGGTTTAGTTCGCCTTTCTTCAGGTGAATACGTGCTGCATAGGGAATTGCACACAATTCGTGTGCGCTCGTTTTCCGAAAGTATACGGGCATTCCCGAATATTACCCGAGTCGGGCCAGGTCCAAACGCCCACGACTTGCGACTTTACAGTCCCTTTAAGATTAGTTGTCTTTCTGCTTGAATTGCCCCTGAAAGACACTATTCAACTTTGTGGAAGTCCCATTAAAAGAAAGAAAGAAATGAATGAATAAACAATACCAAGCTTTGCTATCTGACCTACATGATAGTATTTGAATGGACATATATATAAACATCCCAGAACACAATTTTTCTTTTACAATCAGTAAACTTTTTCATTGCATCAATGTATGAATCATAAAAGTTACCTATAATTTTGAGACAAGTTTTCTTGGATTGTGTATGGGAGTTTATTATTTTTTCTTTTTTGAATCACCATTTGTAACAGACTTAGAAAATTAAACCTTGGGGGGGGGGGTTTCATGAAAAAACTGGTTGGATAAAATATCCGACAAGTTCAGTAACATCCTTAATTTTGATTGGCTGAGAAGCACTGCGCACTGACTGTAACGATGATAACTGTCAGAGTTTGACAACTTGTCATGAAACTTTGATGAAATGGTCCTCAGCACTCACCTTTCATCTCTCTCCGTAACTCTACGTGAAGAAATGCAGCAACAGGTGCCAGAGAAAATAGATTTTCTCATAAAGCAGTGGCTTCAATCAACATGTACATGTGCAAAAGAATTTTACTCATAAGGGTTTCAGACACACTAACTTATTGTATATTCATGGATATGAGACCATTCGTACACAACGTCCCGTTATAGGATGATGGTACATTGTCGATGTCATTTATACGTAAGATCTCTTCCTTGCACAGTACAAACACGCTGGGAATAAGCCCTGCCTACTGATATGATACATGGATGAGAGCATTCAGACTCAAATATATGTCACATGGATATAGGATAATCGTAAGAAACGATGTTCAAACCATCATTTTGATGTATGATGTATCAATGTAGGGCATCTAGACACCTAAAACGTGCTAAATACATGTGTCATATATTAATACAAAATCTAGTCTTAAAGGAGGGTCAATCTCCTCTGTATCATATTTTCAGTTGAAATATCAACTAATATTCACAGATGGTAAAACAAACACTATAATGCAATGTGCAAATGTATAAAATAAGAAAAAATTTACCTCTGAAACTTCAGAAATCTTTTGCTCTTTTATGTGACTTTGTCACAATTTTGTTGTTGTTGAGTGCATGTCTGTTTGACATCCAGTGAAATTCCTGCAGCAATTGCTGCAAACATCTCTAAAGTCATCAGTGCTAAAATTAAAGCCTGGTATGATCCATAAATACCCGGCGGTAATACTTATTTACCAATTACGTACCGATTGTGTTGGCTCAGTTGGTAGAGCGTCCGCCTCACAACCGGGAGGTCGGGGGTTCGAGCCCGTTCAAACCCCGGCCGCGTCAGACCAAAAGACGTTAAAAGATGGAAGTTGCTGCTACCCTGTTTGGCGTTCAACGATTTAAAGGATAGAGCAACGTCGATCTGGCGCTGCTCAGTGGCTGCCGGGCCCACGATCAATTGGGCAAAATGAATTTTCAGAGGATTTCTTTGTTTGATTTCTGTTTCGAATAAAATATGGATGATGATTATGATGATGATGATGATGATTATTATTATTATTTGGGCTGAACGTCAAACTAAATTCTACAAGGACATCGGAAATACAAGCCATAATAAAAGCAATTTTGTGTGGAAGTAATGATATGAATTGTACAGTTGATTTTAGTTGTTTTGAATTTTTGACAACCATGTTTTGCTGTCACGCAAGAAGTGACCATTTCTCGGCCAATATAGTTATTAGAGATTAAAGGCCACACCTTTTTGTACAGCCAGTTGTGTGTTTGGTATTACTCTTTGGTGATTCAGTAGTAGTCACCAAATTAATTTGACCCTGTAGTTATCTTATGTTTTAAGAGACAGTAGACTTATCACAGACAATGACTTCAGAAAACTTGGGAAATCTGTAGTACAGTCGTGAGTGTGTCGTATGAAATTCAACTGTTTTGAAACAGGTCATGCTGTTGTAGACCCTAGGATGGTTTTGAACATCTTCAACATTTTCTGAGCCTTGTATGATTTGAGGGATTAGTTGAGATGCTCTCACAATCATAGGAATTTCCATTATACTCCTACATGTACAATTGTCCAGTGTTTAAATCAAGACAGTCATACATGTAGTTGTGCACGTATTGTTACATAAGCACCAAGCAGGCTATGTGTGTGTGTGTGTGTGTGACTGTGTGTGTGTGTGTGTGTGTCTGTCTGTCTGTCTCTGTGTCTGTGTGTTTATGTGTGTGTGTCTGTACTCCACATCTTTAGTTTATTGACCTTTTATTCTGATATTTTATATTTCTGTATTTCCTGTTTACATGAACACATGAACATCATAGGAAATAGTTACATTTCAATATTCTATTTACTTTTGGTTTCTGTCCAGGTATGTGGTAACCAACTTGAAATGGGGTATATTGTTTTACTGACTACCAAGAAATTTGTGTGGGGTCAACTGGAAATGTTACTGCAGGATATTCACTCACTGACATTTCATATATGTACAGTAGATTGCATGTTTTGAGTTACATTTGTGAATTCTTGCTTGTACATTTCCAAGAGCAATTATGTGATATTTTAATTGATTTATTAGAGATACCTCTCAAAACTCGGATGTCTTAAATCATTTTTATCAGTATAAACATAGGTTTATGTTCCTATGTGGTTGTGTCTTCTTGTTCTTTTTTTTTTGGAGGGGGGATAGGTATATGGTCATGTGTCGTATGGTGGGGCCCCTTTGTGTTACAGACACCAAAATTTAGAATTTTGTCACTTCTTACATTTGAACCAATATAACTCAAAAAGAATTTATCAGAAACCAACAAAAGTATACATTTTCTGAAAGCTGATACTTCAGAGAATGTCAATCAGCCAAGGTCAAGTTGCTATACAGGGTGTGTAAAAAAAAATAAAGGGTAATATCACCAAAAATGTACAGTTTGGTGATATTGATGACAACTCATTGCACTTGTCAGTATTAAGTCAAGGTTCAAAATTGATGTCATGGTGTGAAAGAGCACACTTTCAGCTTTAAGAAAATGTATGGTTTTATTACTTTTCGAATTTCAGATGTACTTGATACAGGGTATGGCAAAATATGTTTAAAATTGTGTTGCGATTTGTTACAATAACATTAATTACACTCATTAAACAAACAGTTTACTAAACCTAATTAACAAATTTTAGAGATTAATTAGTAGAATATTGTTTAATGAATTGATCAGTAGAGTGTATTTAAAAATTTCGACCAAAATGTAGCCCTGAAGTGAACATACATGTGTGTCCTTACATGCAGTACTTTCATGCCTCATAACGTGTACAAGTCAATGGCAAGCAGAAGCTACACCAGTCATTAATTAAGTATTAACTGACCTTGAAGACAATTAANGTCACTTTAACTTTTGAGAATTTGTAAGTACACATGTGTCAAGTTAGTCAG
>JZLH01S0593498.1:26058-36479 GCA_001188425.1 Eucidaris tribuloides | reverse complement strand
TTTTTGATATTAAAGTCTCAAGTGACATTTCTCTGGTGTGAAATAAAATAAAAAATGCCTTTTTAGAACCAAACTGTTACAAGCCTAAACCAAATGTAAATTCAACTGGTAGTGGATCTTCCTGGCTTGGCAAATTGATTGTGTCTGAGTTTGTTTACGCGAGAATCAAGCTTGAACAATAGCAGAGTTTTAATTTTATCGGGCACGATTATATTAAATCCCTCAATTAGAAGGCTACATTCTACAAATTTGGTTCTGTTACATTGAGGCATTATCTGATTGTATTTTTAAAAATGAAGTTCAATGCTTTTGACTACAAATTTTCACAGTAGTATCCTGCCCTAGCTTTACTTTGAGTCTTTAGGATAGTTTTTCTACCCCCAAGTTAGATTACCCCCAATATGTCATTACCTTTTATAACTAGTGTATGTTTTGATTTTGTCTTCCGCAACGCAGATTCCCATTGAGTCCTTGTGTACAGATATTCTGTGTTGTAGTCTATTACGGTTAAATGGATTTGTCGATTTTATTAATTCACCTGAGCAATGGTCAGTGGAGCTATTGCGATCGCTTTTTGTCCGTTGGTCCGTCGTTGATCATGTTGCGTTGTTCGTCGGTTTGTGTTTGTGCGTATCGTTTCGTCGTGCCGTAAATATCTATGTTATACATCTTTTCAGCTTTCTTCTTTTCAATGACGTATGATTTGGTTTGTGCCAATACTTGCAGTAATTGATCCTTAAGGGTGTTTGGGATTTTCAAGCGTCGTCAACTTGGTACACTGGCCCCGGGGGTGCCCAGCGAGCAGGGCCCTAAAGGCCAAAATTAGTAGTACTATGTTTTCTCAAACATTTCTTCTCTAGCATCAGAAATAGTTTTAGTTTAAGCCACTTTGTGTTGAGATACCTCTATTATGTCTGAATAATTGATTTTCTATCATGACATATGCTCAGGGTGGTCCTCTCGTTTGGATCCCAATGTGGGGCAAATAGTTTTGGGGTTAGTGGTGCTCCTCTAGGGAATTAAACTCACCGTTCATATCAATTTGGATTGTAAACAAACTCTGGTGGATAATGTTATCCATCAGTGGTATGTAGGGGATTGCGGGAGAAGAGATGTGGTTCATGCATATGGAAACAACCATGGCCCCCCCCCTCACTGTCGGAGTGTGGTGCGGCACTAGGGATGGTAGTGCGGTGGGGGGGCCAGTGGGCAAGGGCATAAGGGCCAAACTAGTAGACTTTCTAAAACCACAAGCCATTTTGTAACCACAGATGTTCTAGGTGTATGGAAATATTATAGACTAGATTGTATAAATGACAATGTCTATAATAACACTTCAATCTACTCATGAGAAATCAACAAAAATAATATAAAACATTATAATAAAGCAAGATTAAGATTATAGTTCGATATAACAATGCAATTTATATTTTTTTTTTTGCTACAATTAAGAGACGATGAAGTATATTTTTGTTCTTTGGTCTAAATAATTCATTAATGACTTAAGAATTTGTGCATACATTACTGCGGCGTGACTAACACACATTGGGTGGCATGCATCGGTCATGCTTGGTCAGTTTCAGCAATGTGTACGTGCGATCTGATTGGTTGGCAAGAACTCAAATGTTTTCTTAACTTATGCCTGTTGCCGGTGCCTTCTCCCTTTAAGCTGTCACTTTTAAAATATGTACAGATAAAAATTGACACATTGTCACCCCAATACAAGTTTGCAACACAGCAGTCTATGGGAAAGCTGGAATGGTTAATAAATGATTTTCAATTGTTTAAAAGTACTTAATAATTGTTTTGATCTGCAATTTTTTCAGGGCTCCATTTTCAGACCTTACAGACGCTGGTAGGGTGGGGAAATGTACTTCGGATCTTTTAAACTCAACACATTGTTATACATACCTTTAATATCTCAATCTCTCAGACATTTAAGGACTGTGTCACTTTAAACAAACTTCTTTTGCATAAATACTGTCAACTCCAAACAGCTGTAACTCTTTACTTTTGCATGATGATAGAAAAATGTAGACAAAAGTGTGATGTTTCCAAGGAAGTCAGTTTAACTGAGCTACATATGTTGAAAAGTTACCTGTAGTTACTGCTCTCTTGTCACTTACTTTTTTTTTCAAGTGGATCAATATCTAATGATAATCAGTAATGTGTTACATTCATTTCATAATAAAGTATAAATAATTATCAATTATTTCAAAAATACATGTAGTAAACTAAATACAAGTAGATTTGATGATACAATAGAGTAAGGGATGTCCTGTGCTGTGTAAAAGTGCATTAAAGTACTGTAATTATATTTCTTCTGTACTTTGTATGGTACTACAATATGTTGAATGGTTATTTTGTGGTGCAAAATTACACCTGTGGCACTGGAAAGTGATAAGTTGATAATTGGATTTCAGAATAAATTACCTGAACAGTACAGAAAACATTCAAAGGTTACAGTAGTTGTTCAACCTATGAACTGCCTTATTCAATGGGGTATTTTGCATCCCTAAATATTGTTGGTTTGGGGAAGTATGAAAAACACTGGTTGAAAGTAATCATTTTTCAGAATTTGATTTGCATGAAAGTTTCCAAAAATAGTGGTGAATTTGCTTCCCAAAATATGATTGCACAACTTCACCATGACTTATCTACAAAGTACAGGTAGCTGGAAAATGCTTTTTGAAATAGTGTGGTTGATGATTTACTCCGCGTAATGAAATGCAATTTTCGATTATGAGCAGACAAATCCGTCTGGCATTAACAGAAAACTGGTGAATAATTACCCGCAAATGCATTTGATAGCGTGCACATTGCCTGCTCACATAATTGTGTTTTATTTTCCAATCATAAGGCTCGTGTTGTAAATAGTCTACAAGTATCCATAATAATGCGGGTAATTTGAAAATAGACAAGCCTAAATTACGGAATAATTTGGCGTGTCATTTACCCCGTTTTCCACTATATATGTACCATTGTTTTGGTGGTGAATGAGGGAAGGATAATACCAATCAAATGTAATGATGTATGGCGGGCAACTAATCAGGCATATTGAGTTTTTATTATCGTATAAATAAATGGCTTAGTTTCTGCGAGTTGGTTAGGGGAATGAGCAGGTACTGTCGAATTGTATAATGCTGAATTTTATTGACTGGGTGTTGGTGGGCAATAATGCTTTAAAAAAATCAATTTCACGACGAATTTTGTATGTTCTTTCTAATGTCGGTCTCGATGAACACAGCAATATACCGAATTATGCTTTTAATAAACCGGGGGATACTTAGGTAGAGAGACATGCGATCGTTCATGTAATAACCTCAACCACTAGCGTGAAAAAAAAAGAAGCTTAATGTCATTTGCACCTGGGAATGTTGTTGTTGTTGTTTAAAAATCCACTTTATCAGGCTTTTCCAGCATTACATCCCTTTATTTTCGTAACATCCAGCCCACTTTTTGTGAAAATGAGCCATCAAGCTGTGCAGAGATTTTTAAAACACAATACTCGACTTTCGAGTGGTGCCAAGGATTAGTTTGAGACACTTTATGAAGCTTCACACTACGTTTTAGGCCGAATTAAAGCAGAGAGCATGTCACATACCAAAAAGATCATTCACTAAAAGTGTATCAGTGCATGAAACTGGGACCGACATGCAGATTACGGACGGATTAAAAATGGATTGACAGTCTGACTTGAGAACGTATATGGATTGTCTGAAATAAAGGGTGGAAACAATGTTGAAAAATCTTTGAGAATCTCATACTTACGAAAACCTCAAAATACTGACATTAAAGCTCAGTGATATGATTGGGAGGAATAAAAATGCCTTTAGAACTAAACTGGTTGAAGTATGAACCAAATGTACACCAGCTGGAGTGGATCTCCTGGCTGGAAGGATTTGTCTTGAGTTTATTTACTTACGGAGAATCGAGCATGAACAGGGCAGCAGTTTGATTTTATTGGGGCACGATAGATTTAATCCCCATGGAAGGCTACACTACAGATTTGTCTGTTACAAGGCATACTGATGGACATTATTTTAAAATGAGTCAACTTTTATTTGACTAACAAATATTTTCACGCAGTAGTATCCCTGCATAGAAGTTTGACTGTGTTTCTAAGTAGTTTTAACCAGCGAATTTGAGACTACCCCCCAATCATGTCATTACCTTTAACATACAGTACTTTTGTATTGCCCACCTCAAAATGAGGCTCAGTAACAAGGCAAGGTGTCTCTTTTGGCATGTCAAAAATAACATCTATGTAAATACCTGTATTTGCGGTGTATTAAACCGCACTTATTTTCCGCGGGAAAGTCGGAAAAAAGCCGGGTCGCGGTTTATGATACACGGGTACAGCAAATGTCCGTTTTATATTCCGCAACATAATTTAGCTGTAATTATCGTAGTTTAACATGCAATACTTGTTCCCTTCAATCATTCTTCCAGTAAAGTAATAAAAAAACGAGATAGTTTGTCTGTCACATCCTAAAAATAACTTTAATGCCACATGCGCGCGTGTTTCGCTCTCGCTACTGCTGATTGCAATCAGGCCGTTTAGAAAGCTGAACGTCGCTAAAATGAAAGTGGGGGTTTTTGATTTGTACTGGCGGGAGCATGAATGCCGCGAATATTTAGTGTCGTATGTTTGGTAAGAACGATGGGTCCTGGTGGGGGATTCGTTTCTTACCAGTTTAGTGACATGATGCCGCGATTATTTTGCGTTCCGTATTTTGGTGGCAAGAACGGATGGTGGGATTCGTTTCTTACGGCCAGTAGATCATGTGAATGCCGCGAAATATTCGTTCCGTAATTTTTGGTCAAAACGATGGTCGGGATTCGTTTTCTGTACCGTTTTATGACATAAATGCCGCGAATGATGTTAGTGTCCGTATTTTGGTCAAAAAACGATATGGTCGGGGTTCGTCTTTTACCCCCGTTAAACATGCAATGCCTGCGAAATATTAAGTTCTCGTATTTGGTCAAAACGATGGTCGCGGCGGATTCGTTCTTACCTTTAGACATGAGATGCCGCAATATGTTCGTTCGCGTATTTGTGGTCAAAACTGCAATGGCCGGGGATTTCGTTTCTTACCATTTAGACATGAATGCCGCGATATATTTCGTCCGTAATTTTTGGTCAATGAACGATGTCCCGGGGATTCGTTTCTTACTCCGTTAGATCATGAAATGCCGCTGAATATTTCGTTCCGTTATTTTGATCTAAAACGATGGTCGGGATTCGTTTCTTACCTTTTAGAACATAAATGCCCGCGAATATTTAGGTATTCCGTATTGGTCAATAACGATGGTCGGGGTTCGGTCTTTTAGCCCGTTAAATCATGAATGCGCGAATTATTAAAGTTCGCGTATTTTTGGTCACAAACGATGGTCGGGGATTCGTTCTTAGCCTTTTATGACATAATGCCGCGAATATTTCGTTCCGTATTTTGGTCAAAAACTGAATGGCTCGGGGATTCGTTTTTAGCCTATTTAGCATGAATGCGGCGATATTTCGTTCCGCGTATTATGGTCAAAATGGAGGGCAAGCGATGGTCGGGATTCGTTCTTACCAATTTAGACATGAATGCCGCAATATTTCGTTTTCCGCCGTATGTTTGGTCAAAACGAGGTCGGGGATCGTTCTTACCCGTTATACATTGATGCCGCGTATATTTAGTTTCCGTATTTTGGTCAAATAAAGATGGTCGGGAGGATTCGTTTCTTACCTTTTTAGACATAAATGCGGCGAATATTTAGTTCCGTATTTTGTGTCAAACGATGGTCGGGGTTCGTCTTTTACCCGTTAATACATGAATGCCGCGAATATTATAGTTCCGTATTTGGTCAATAAACGAGGTCCGGGATGGTCGTTTCTTAACCTTTTTAAGGAATCATGAATGGATGGTGGTCGGTGTGCCCCGTGCCCGCCGCCGCGATTATTTTCGTTCCGTATTTGTCAAACGATGGTCGGGGATTCGTTTTACCCGTTAGACATGATGCCGCGAAAATTTCGTTCCGTATTTGGGTCAAAACGAATGGTCGGTGGATTCGTTTCTAACCTTTTTAAGACATAAATGCCGCGAATATTTAGTTTCGTATTTTTTGTCAAAACCGATGGTTGGGGGTTCGTTTCTTACCCGTCAGAACATCAATGCCGCTAATATTTAGTTCCGTATAATTGGTCAAAACGATCGTCGCTTTTATGTTTTCAGCTAGCATTGATGTCTAAAAAGGTAAGAAACGATCCGACCCATCGTTTTGACACAAATACGAAACCGAAATATTCGCGGCATTCATGTCATAACGGGTAAGAAACGAATCCCCGACCGATCGTTTTGACGCAAATAAAGAACTAAATATTCGCGCATTCATGTCTAAATGGTAAAGAAACGAATCCACCGACCAATCGTTTTGACCAAAATACGGAACGAAATATCGCGGCATCCATGTCTAACGGTAAGAAACGAATCCCCGACCATCGTTTTGAACCAAAATACGGAACTCAAATATTCGCGGCATTCATGTCTAAAATGGTAAGAAACGAATGCCCCGACATCGTTTGACCAAAATACGGAACTAAATATTCGCGCATTCCATGTCTAAACGGTAAGATAACGAACCCCCGACGCACGTTTTGACGGCAAAAAGGACTAAATATTCGCGGCATTCATGTCTAAAACGGTAAAGAAACAGAATCCCCGACCATCGTTTGACTTAAAATACGGAACGAAATATTCGCGGCATTCATGTCTAATGAAGAAAGCGAATCCCCCGACGACATCGTTTTGACCAAAATACGGAACTAAATATTCGCGGCATTATGTCTAAACGGTTAGGAAAACGAACCCCGACCATCGTTTTGACAGCAAAATACGCGAACTAAATGATTCGCAGGGCAAATCATGTCTGACGGGTAAAAAACGAACCTCGACGAAGTTTTCAACATCATACAGCCAAATATAACGCTACTTACAGTGATATTGCGACCACCACCATTTAAAAAGAAAATCCGCTGTTAATTTTTTTTTTTTTTTTTGGCGAGGTCGAAGGTCGGGGTGCGGTTTTATAACACGGGTGGAGGTTTATACACCGGCAAATACGGTACACTGGCATATAGAAGAAAATACCATCTAAGAACTGTTAGCAAAGTATATCAGAGCCTAGAAAGCTCAGTTTAGTGGAATTGAAAGTGACTGTTTAACTTGATTGAGTTATTGTCTCAAGAAAAGTTCCTCGCATAGAACATATACTAATGACGCCATTTTGTGATTTTTCCAATTCTCTGTAATACTGATCCTCATTTGATACACATGTCGCTCATCAATAACATTAGGGCATGTGTGAGAATTTGCTGTGTCATATGAGATTTACTGCCTTTAAGGCAGATGTAGCGTTGTCTGAAAAGTTGGTTGGGGGTGAAAATAAGTCGGAGTTAAAATTCAAATTTCTTCCCAGCATCAGCAGGCTCTTTCAAACTTCACACTACTCTGACTGCCAGAGGCCTTCATGTGTCATTAGTGAAAACTGATACCTGCTTATCAACAAGTGAAGAGGTCAAAAATGCCCACTAGCAAATGAAGTTGACCCAATGGCAGTCTGCTAATTCAGTACTGTATTGTCGTGGAAACAGTAATGTATGCAATATCATTCGCTTGTCCGAGAAATGTTCAAATTTCACATAAAGTGAAATTTTTATTTCCATACTGGTACAGTTCCTTTCTGAGTGCATTCTGATAAACAATTAAAGTGGGAAGTTTGCACACATGTACATGGATTGCCAAGTCCTAATTGAGCCGCTGTTTTTTGTTTGTTGGCTAGATGGTGCGATGTTTAGTACCGGTCCCAGTACAGAAGGGCAGTAAATAACATTTATTGTTTCGCGTCCGCAATTTGTCAATGATTTTGCCCCCCTTTTGAATACTGAGTGGGTAGGGTGCCTCTAAAAAAAAGTTGCCCACTAAGCTCACATTGTTCCCGCCATTTAAGACGCTCTCAAACTTTGGGACCAGCTTTTGTCCCCACCAGACGCCACATCTCATCTGAGTGACTTGTCAACAATTTAATAATACAGGCCATGCATCCGGGTTGTATGGAGTGGTGTTTGGAGTTACCTCTGGCCAATTTATATGTATTCTATTCTTTTGTCCGCATTATTATGTTGCTTGACAACTGGAGATCCCCCTTCACCCGATTCAGACGCGGATTGACTCACGGGGGCTAGCTGCGGCTGAGCGAGAGCCCCCTTTCCCGGCGCTTGTTAGCAGAATGGGACACTATCCTATTGCGTAACAACCGCTAACAAATGCGTCCCATGTTGGTGTTAGCGGATTTGCCGTCCATTAGAGTGTCCCATTAGCGCCTGGCCGTTAATTGTTTCCCTCTCCCGGCCTGGCACCCGATGCTGATAGATCGTACGAGGGGGGAAGGCTAGGAATATGTTTATATGTCCTCCACTGTAAATATTGTGTCAATGAGTGGTTATGTTAGGCTCGGAATAAGAGAAGTCGTGGCCTGCGCAATTTTTTTTTTAATCTGGTCTCAGACTGGGGGCTCATTATTCGTTTGTCCGGTTGATTGACACGTCAATGTTGTCATTGTCAGTTTATTCATGAGGTGAAGAATACTGAAGATGACTCCATTTACATGTTTTTCCCCTGTTCCATCTGTAGATATACATCTGACCCATTCAGCCCGCCTTCCCCAAAACATTCCCAGCGTTTGAACAGTTATGTGGTAATTGGCCTGGTACAGGTATGAATTAGATTCTAAAGATTAGACACAGAAGCTGTACATGTTCCTGATGGAAAGTTACTGTATTTGATGGGGAAACAAATTAAAAGTACAACTAGTGATACTTATGTTTGGCCCCTTATATTATAACTTCGATTGGGCAGTTTTAATTAAAAAATTGTCTGGATTTTGAATGAACATTGAACTGATTAATTGCAAAGAAAGTTCTATTTTTTTTTGCACGACATTTGCTAAAACTTTACATGGGCTTTAAATTGCATTGTGGCAATATTATGAAACTAGTCAGCCATTCTCAATATTCAAAGATTAATTTCGTCTTTAAAGTGATAGGTCTAACATTGTGGAGCTTCATTTTAAACAATCTGTCAAACTTTGATATCTTGAGGCTACATAGTAGTGTTCAAATGGAAAATAAATACCCTAGACTACAGAAGTTGGAAAAATTATTTGCTGGCATGTAAGAATGAATAAACATTAATACTCAGCAGGGCGAGTAAAAAATAGCCTAGATGTACACAGCAGTAATCTATGGAGGAAATGGTCGGTGAAAGTCCCGTCAACTTACGATTTCACTTTTTTAAAGCAGCTGAATAATCATTTTGATACAGTTTTTTCAGGGGCTTATTTTTAGACCTTATCAAAGACAGCTTGAGCATGGAGGATTATGTAGGCTCACATTTTTTAAACTGTGGTAAATGTACCAGTTGGCTTTAAAGCCCTTGCTAACATACACAAAATCTATACAGAATTTACACATAGTTGAATTTTGAGTGTACAATGTACATGAATCAGGAAAGGGTTTGTTGGAGCTCCAATGCATCATCAACTTCTACAGACTATTAACATGCAATGTTAATCTCTAATTCACTGTTGGGCATATTGCAAACTTCCTTAAAGTGAGCTTGGGGTGTGTGGGAGATCATGACTCAAATTCCATCTTCAAATGGTTTTTGTATTACTTTTGTGCCAGCATATTCTGTCCAAAATTGTGTATGTTGTAAAACATATTTTTTTTTGTACAGCAAGAGCATTATGTTGGAGACATTAAATTCAGAATTGGACTGGAACTAAGCAAAGATGTTAGGCTGTTTTACTCCTACGCGGGGCGCACGCAGGGTAAAATCTAGGAAGGGGTGAAATCCGTCTGGGAAACTTTTGCCTCCCTCCCCCCAATTTTGTTTTTTACTAGTCAAACTGGCAAGCTAAGACAGCATCTGACAAGAGCAGGGGGCCAAGACAATGACAAAACACGTTTTTGCCAGCCAAACTTTTTTTTTCCTGAACCAGAACTGCAAAGCCAAACAGCTTCTGACAAGCAGGGGGCAAGGGGGGCCGATGGTGGTCGAAAAGCCATTTTTCTCTGCCAAAAATTTTGTTTAACTAGCAGACAATTAGCCAAAGAAGAACAAATGGGGGGGGATTTTCGAAAAAAAGTAAAAATGCCCCTACATTTTTAATTACTTTGAAAAAAAAAAATAATAGGGAGAGTCGCCCCCTCTCACGCCGGTCCCCCTGGGTGCGGGCTGCTGCTGTCCTAAACCAAAGCCAGTCACCAGGTGATACAGGGGGCTCTCGTGTTGCGTGTTCTGTTCGCCGTAATCCTTTTAATGGGATCAGCCATAATCCCCTAAGGCTTTCCAGACTTTCTGCCAGTACGGATCTCC
>JZLH01S0593487.1:10097-21896 GCA_001188425.1 Eucidaris tribuloides | reverse complement strand
TTTTTTTTTTGGGGGGGGGAGGGGGAAATTTTTTCGACGAAATACTCATTTTTCCATTAAAAACACATTTCTATCATGCTGTTGCTATGGCAACAGAAATGATGTGGCCTGAACAAATGTATCAAAAATTGCTGATAGTCATGTTGTTAACCTGAAATGCAAATACTTAGAAAAAAAATACATACACGTCATATGTTTTCACGATTTTGCATGAAAATATCAACATTTTCTCCAAATCTAGGCATGCGTTTCCATGGCAACCGTCAAATTGGGAGATAACTATGACCATAAATAATTAAGATTCTGATATAATCTGTCTTTGAAAAAGTCGACCTACATCGTGATCAGAAAGTCAAAAAGCTGACTAATCTAGCGTGTTTCTTTCCCAACTATTCTTGTTAAATTCCCTCTTCAACGAGATGCTGGTCATTTTTCCTTTTAGACGCAGTTCTTGTCATGTTGTTGCTATGGCAACAGAACGATGTGACATGAAGCTAATAAAATTATCAAAAATGCGGATAGTCGTGTTATGAGCCTTTAATGATTATTTTTTCCTAAATTTACATCATATTTACATAATTTTTCCAGAGAATAATCATTATTTTTCTCAAAATTCAGCCGTTTCCATAGCAACCGTCATTGTTATGAGGTAACTATGACATCAGATGATGGGAATTTTTACATTAATCGAAGAAATGTGTTTAAACTGATATATTTTGCCATTTACATCTTGTTTTTATGATGTTTAATGAGAAATACACTTTGTTTTGAAGAAAATATTTCGTTACCATGGCAACGGGTGAAGACGTCATTTAGAAAAATGGCAACAAGTGGATTTGTGTTCAGCACCCCCAATATAGGGGAAATAGCACAAAAATCAAAATCTACAGAAAATTTTAAGAACATTACAACTCGCCGTCTACTATAAGCGTGAGGAATGCAAAAGATCTCAGACCTAACTGAGGTTCATTATAATAACAATGACCCAAAAGTTGATCCCGAGCTCACGTATAGACGACGGTGGAATATTGGGGAAATATTTATCTCCTCGGGGTTTCTCTCATCTCGGGGTTATTGTCACGTATAAACGCAGCTAAAGTCTAGCAGTCGCCAGGCTACTTACTAATGAATATTAATAAAGCACCTGGCTGTAGTGAGAGATTGGCATATCAAGGTTTCTACCGTGCGCTATTCACCGCCATTGTCTGTTGCTATTGTGTGGGGACTAAACACACACTCTCACACACACACCATTTGATTTCTGTTCAGTTTCAATTTTGTACAGGGGGTTGGATATTGAGCAAAATCTGAACCCTAACTTTTTAAATAAACATGAATTACATAAAACTGATTATTGATATCATATTCAAACCACCTCAAACAAAAATGGTCACTACTCTGCTGTAACTATACTCAATGCCAGTATAGTCTGTTGTACAGTTTTTGTGTTATTAATTTCCAAAATTGACAAATATTATTTTTAGCACCTAGTATATACTTCAGCTCTACCCCGTTATTGAGGTTTATGATATATTCTCACGGTTAACAATACCTCCCCACTCCTTGGAAGGCATCGTAAGGAACCGTAGCTATCATGTTATTTTGAAGATACCTGTGTCATGAAAATGACACGAACCGAAAAAGAAAACGCAGGTTTGTGACTAGTGTGAAATATCTGAATATACACGTTGCAACCTCGTGGTAAGAGTTGGATCAGTAGTTTCGTAGCAAACACTTTGAAACGGTATTCTAGATGTGTAGTAGTAATTGATAACAGTGTAATACATTTATCTTTTCTGAACTTCTGGAACGAGATTATGTTGCGTCATAGAGACGATGTTTTATTCCCTTTTTAAAGAATATTTGAGACTAAATGCACATTTTGTTGGATCAACAGCCGACGGCTAAGAACTTTATTTTGATTTCAAACATACAACTCTGACTAGGAATTCAAGAAGTTTGATTCATCATTTAATGATTTATTTCCTGATTTTCATTTAATGATTCTAATGATTAATGATTTAATTATAATGACTGATTATTTAATGATGATATTATGATCAATTATTAAATGATAGTTTGTAGGATTTCAGTCAGGACAAAACCCCTAGCTTGTGCTGAAATAGAATTTTTATAGTGGTATATGGTATCCTTAGTCCGGCGGTTAAGTCGAATAATTGTTCACTTTTGTTTTAAAGCACCAAATTTGGCACAGATGTTGATTTCCACATGAAACGCAAATTCTGATATTGGGCCCTAGAAAATTTTGCCCAGGAGAGCCGTGGGAGCCATTTTTCAAAATGGCCGCCATTCAGAATTCCTGAAGTATGGAATGTGCCATTCCTTGTCCATTTGTAGTGAAATTGGGCACCATAAGTACATACAATTTTGCTATAAGTAATTGGTAATCATTTCTAGACATCAATTTAATCGAATAATTACTAAAGTTGCCAATTTGCAGAAGTGTGTATACAAAAATAATGAAATAAAATAAAAATCTAAGCTAGAAACGGAAACATTTGAAAATACACTTTGGTCCTTGTATAAATTATGATCAATGTAATTTGTTGCAAACTAATTTATACTGTTGCCAATTTGAAGACTGCAAAATCATTGAAATTAAATATATAATGTATACAACAAAACACAAAAAATGATAATGGTGATATAATGACAAAAATGATGGTAAAAATGATGGTGATGATAATGATGATGATGATGACGAAAATGATGATGATAATGATGATGATAATAATAATAATAATAATAAATAATAATAATAATAATAATAATAATAATAATAATAATAATAATAATAATAATAATATATTACTTTATACTATACCATTAACAGTACCACGCGCATACACACACACATACATACATACATACATACATACATAATACGCACACACAAACACACACACACACAATATTATATAAATTTCAGAATGATACAGGATGAACACCTGTTACCTCCTCACAAAGATTATAACACACAGATGTATACCTCATGGAATGAGAGTACTGCTACTATTGCAAGTGATAGCAGTAGCCTGATCTTAACTAAACATTTTACTATTATAATACAGCTAGTGCTGTTACAATAACGTGAAGCACCCAAGCAAATGACATAGAGAGGTAAACAAAATCCACAAGTGAAAGCTGTGGAACGCCCTTTTTTCTCTCTTTCGGCCGCTCCTACAAATGAGAGTTGGCCCCGGGAGGGGGGGGGGGCGACTCGACTTACAAAGTGATACCTATGTGCTGCACCGAAATCGAAAATCGGGGGATCTGGAACGGGCTATAATTACTTTAACTTAGATTGACACTAAAATGCTTTTCTCCAGTCATCTGGCATACTTTCACTATCCAAGACCCTATTCGACAGCTTTATCAGGAAATCCACACCCATGCCACCCATGCACATTATATGCCTCCTCTGGTATATCGTCTGGACTCATAGCCTTTCAATTCTTCATTCTTTTCATATTGCTCTCACATCTTTCTAAACGATAGGTTGTACCTTCACATCCAGTCTGTCTGTAGCATCTATCCTTTCCTCTGTCACGTTTTCTTCATTCATCAGTTTCTCCAAATATTCATGCCATGTTCCGATCTATTCATGTCATCTTTGTAAAACACCCTCTTTCAAAATACCCTCGTCTTTATCCTTTATCATCCTAACCTGCAATATATCTTAACCACCCCCTTTCGCTGCCTAGTTAATCTGTTTAGATATTGTTCTCCCTCCTTTGTGTCCAATTTCTCATACAGTTCATCAAATGCCCTACTCTTGACCTTTGTCACGGCCTTCTTCACTTGCGTCCTTACACTCTTGTTTACCTGCTTCATCTCTCAGCTCATCCCGTTTTGCAAATGGAACATCTACCGATTAATAATGTAGAAATAGCAGTGAAATGAACAAAGACTGGCGATCTGCGGCCCGAGGTGCTTGGCATAAAATGATATCACAACCATCCCCCTAACCCCACGTCTTTGACCACGATCACGATCACGATCTCTTCTCAGATTGGTTATTCCCTGATCACAACCAATCGAAAAAGTGGTCGAATGGGGTGGGGGGGGGGTAATATCGATATATGTTAAGACTCCTCAGGTCACAGATAATCAGTTTCTGCAGACAGAGACAGTAACTGCATTTTCACTACGATTTCAATACTATAGATGAACAGGTCGTTGCACACGCAGACTTGGCACCAGTATGAGTGTTCTCATTTCCACTAGATATAGTTCTTCCGATATGTGTGTGTGTGTGTGTGTGTGTGTGTGTGTGTGTGTGTGTGTGTGTGTGTGTGTGTGTGTGTGTGTGTGTGTGTGTGTGTGTGTGTGTGTGTGTGTGTGTGTGTGTTGTGTGTGTGTGTGTGTGTGTGTGTGTGTGTGTGAGTATACTTTGTTGTACTTTTGATGTTATAGTGTAAAGAAATATATTTAGCCTATCATGATGATTATGTTGATTGTAATTATCATTGTTGTTATTATTATTATTATTATTATTATTATTATTATTATTATTATTATTATTATTATTATTTGTATCATTATTACAATCAGTGTTTATTAATGTTTCATCAAAGATTTTGCGGTCTTCAAGTTGGCAACGTATAGATTGTTTTGCAAATGATTTTGGAAATGATTTTTACAACTGCACACTTTCATTTTTTTATATTTAACCTTAGATTTTGTTTTATTATTTTATTTAATAAAAATCTCTAAATTGGCAACTTTGTGATTATTTATTTAAAATTTCTAGAAATGATAGCTAATTAGTTATAGGAAACGTGTATTTTCGGTCGGGGAGTGCACAATTTCATCATGAATGGGAAACGAATGACACATCATAATTATACAGGAATGTGAAAAGGAGGCCATTTTGGAAAATGGCTGCCACGGATCTCCTGAGCAAAATTCTCGAAGGCCCAATGTCTAAATTTGTTTTTTTTTTATATTTATCAACAAATGTGCCACGTTTGGTACTTTTAGACAAAAGTTAACAATATGCCTTATTAAGCTGCTTAGAATAGAACTGATTTCTGTACATTATGATACTTCCTTTGTACACAACGTATTGATACAACACACCCATTGATGCATTGGGTTATGCATTGTACGGTTTAAGTAAATATCAACGTATCAGACTTGGATGGCTATAACTTCTTTTTCCATACAGCAATGAATCTAAAATTTTCACAAGTTATTAATGTAATATTTGGGCAGTTTTTGATGAAACATGAATTCATAACTTGAAAGGATTTTTGAAATATTGGGAAATATTTTTTGGAGTATTATTCACATTTTTGGAAAAAAATCGCAAAAAATCACTTTTCTGCCCATAAATTTCAACTATAATGTACTTGAATCTTCTTAATTAGGGTATCATCTTGCTTAAAATTTAGTCCCCTTTAATATGATGTCACACACATGGTAAAATATGGTTCCGTTACAAAGTTATCTTCCGAATTCTAAAAATCGATTTTTCAAGTCGGCCATTTTGAAAAAATGGCTGCCACGGCTCTCCTTCGCTAAATTCTGGAGGGCCCAATATCTAAATTTGTTTATTATATATTAATCAACATCTGTGCCAAATTTGGTGCTTTTAGACAAAAGTGAACAATTCGGTCGATATTTTGGACTTAACCGCCGGACTACCTGGCTCATTCCGTGGGGAGGGAGTCGTAACCAGTAGTAATGCTGAATCTGAATGTCAACTGTAGGATGTGGGAAACAGTATAATTTATTCATCTTGACTGAACTTCTCAGCCATGGAACTACATTGAGTCGAATCATAGAGACGATGTTTTCTTCCTTTTGTTTAAGCATATTTGAAACTAAATGCATATGTTATTGGCTCAACAGCCGACATGTCGGTTAAGAACCTTATTTTGCCAAAAGAACGACACGATGAAAGCTTGAAGAAAAATATATGTAACCCACGTATATAACCAATACGCTGAACGATGTACCACTTAGATGTAATCGGGGCTACAAGAAAATATAGTTGGGTGACGATGACACACGCTCGACATCAATTAAAATATCTGAAAAGACAAGAAGGTGTGCTTGCTTTAACCACGACGTATCAAAGTCATTTATTATCACAACACATATTCCAAAAACATAAAATAACATGCATCAATCTCGAATTATAACCATAACTATATCTATACCCAATTATTCACTAACACTAATAACAAAACAATGTAACGTCAATACATTAATCACTTAACTATATCAAGAACTCATTTACCAAGTGAGACACATTACCATGACAACGATAAGAAACAATTTCAAAACGGGTCATTCGTACCTACATCTACTCAACCCGTAGATCATTTCGATACCGAGCTCATAGCTTTTACATCTGACTTGACAAATAACCGAAAACATATTTAATCTACATTAATAGAATAACCTCAATAAAATAACAGCTACAATATATTATCTTAACAGCTTAACATAAACAAACTCTAACATTACCTAGGAAAACACCCTTTGTAAATAATACGATAAACATTGATATACCCCATAATACCAACTAAACATATTCCCTTTAAACCTATCGTTCTGAGAAATACAGTAACTCATGTTGGTCATGCACCGACTGTATCCCAAAGTGACCTTTAACAAACGCGCTAATGTTCACCTGACATAAACAAACCCTGTTTATGAATTCAACACACGCTCCGCCACCCTACGGTCTGTGCGTATCTTGTATATGTATGTGTGTGTGTGTGTGTGTGTGTGTGTGTGTGTGTGTGTGTGTGTGTGTGTGTGTGTGTGTGTGTGTGTGTGTGTGTGTGTGTGTGTGTGTGTGTGTGTGTGTGTGTGTACACGTCGTTCACTCTGTGACGTAGTTATTACGTCATACAACTTGGAAAACTACCCCGTCCAGTTTTTCTACGTCCAGTGACCTCTATCCCCGTAATGGTCAAGCTCGACCTTGGTTGTATCAGGGGGTACCAGAGTGTACGTCACTAATCCCTAGAATTTACAACATTTCGCACGAATTCCACTGGTCCTAAGAACGTGACTCATACATTACTTCAGCCATGTACATGCAACTTGGTAGTGAAAGTATCATTCCATCTCGAAAATAAGAAGTAAACTAACTAACCGTTGGCATAAAGAACATTTCTCTCAAACTACATTTTGGTAATACGTTTAACACTATCACAGAACGAACTTCTCGAATAACTATTTCTAATACAACTTGACATCTGATAATATAAAGAGCTCGCTAACCCTGTCTAAACTATATCGTAACTACTTCACGACGGTAAACACAATCCCATTTAAATACAGAAGGCTCACAATTATCATCGATATTACATTCACAATCCTATATTTATCGTACAAAAATCCCTATACTTTCTTCTTTCCATTGTCTAAATACAGTAAATAAAACCCAGTTCGAACACGATCGAAGTAATAAAATCACGTTGTTCTAATTACCCATAAATCGTTCGTCGTAAAACAAATCCTATCGCTGGCTAGAGCGTAGATTGACCTCCAATCACCTAGTGTGACTGCACATCGGACGTTAAAGGGTTATCAAATATAGATCCAATAATACAAACAATATAGCCCAATACTATCAATTAACAACAGCAATCGAATATGTCTCGACATATCACAAGATAAACAACGACCAACTATAAGTATCAGCTTAATTTACAACTTAGTTATAACCAATTAAGAAATGTTAACACATTATCTGTTCAGTAAGGATCTTTAATTCTACATTCAAAGCTCTCGTAGTATTACCGCCACGGACAACGAGCTTAATCTGTCCAATTGACCTGAACAATACCACTCGATTTGAGATTTCCCAAAACACAACTTTCTCATTCCAGAAAGTAAGTCACAATTGTATTCGCTAAAGTAAAGCTCCACGCGCTGCTGAACCAAACTGAACAGTGAACGTGTTATTAACAAACAAGCACATTGTCAAATATAAAATATACAAAATCAATAAACCAAAATGAAATATAGAAATCCAATATTTCCAAATGTATTCTCCAAACATCTAACCAGTATCTGAATCGCGAGTTAAATGGTGCAATGACTGGCATATTAAACACACATATGAAACTATAATAGAAAGTTATATTTTCTTACCTGAAAAGACAAGATGAAGGTGTGCTTGCTTTAACCACGACGTATCAAAGTGATGACGCCGGGTCTCAAGACAAGCAACCTCCGAGCGATTCAGATGAGGTCACAACATCCACGAATTTGAACGACGTCATGGGTCCACGAAATCAGGTGACGTCACATCCGCCTGGTCCTTACACTCAAAATTTGCGAGTTTCGGAACTGACCCACAATATAACTCAACTTATAAACAAGGTATTTTCTACCCTGTTATATATAACAAACAAAACATAACATTTTAATGAACGGAACATGTTTCAAAGTGAACCCACTTCATCTTCATCCTGGAAATAATACAAAATCATTGGAATTCATACACTTTGGATATAAGCAATTGTTTACTGAAAAATTTAATTTATACACGCTGGATATCAAGTAATGGCTACGGAAACATGTTTAAGAATGTAGCTACATAACATTACAAAATGTACTAAATAGTGCAGAAGAGGGCAATCGAATAATTTGAAAATATAAGAAGTGTGTCTATAGTTGACTGATCAGTCAGGGGGTGGGGGTAATTAAATAGGAAACAATATTTGGTAATTATACACCTGTTGGTTGAGTTGTGGGTTTATTATAATAAACATCCCTTCTTCGATTTTAAGTTGAAAGTCAGTTTGAGCAGAAACTTATTTTGATTTAAAGCCACTAGCTAACATTTACCACAGTTAAAAAATGTGAGCTACATAATCCTCCATGCTCCAAGTGTCTTTCATAAGGTCTAAAAATGAATTCCTGAAAAAAAATTGTATTTCAAAATGATTATTTAGTGCTTTAAAAAAGTGAAAATCGTAGGTTGACCGGATTCACCTGCCCATTTCCTACCATAGACTTACTGTGTGTGGATCTAGGCCATTTCTTACTCGCCCCGAGTACTAATTGTTTATTCATTCATATCTTGCCAGTGGGAGCATACATTTCCGAACTTTTGTATTCTAGGGTGTTTCCTTGTCCATTCAAACACTACGATCATGACTATGTAGCTCAGATAGCAAAGTTAAAAAAAAAATTGAAGCTCCACAATGTAAGACCTATTACTTTAATCTATACAACTCCGCCTAGTAATTCAAGAAGTTTGATACATCATTTAATGATTTTGTTTTTATTTTGATTTTTCATTTAATGATATTTAGTTGGATATCAGTCAGAATCAAATCCCCAGCTTGTGCCGATATCGAATTAATGTAGTTGTATACAGTAGGCCGGCTCATTTCGTGGGGAGGGAGTCCCCAACAGTAGTAAAGCTGATATCTCAATCTCTGCATACGAGGAGGATACATATAATCTTTCGTGTAGGTGGATTTCAGTTTGGACTGAAAGATCATACTCCTGTTCTATGCCGTTATTGATGTTAAATAGCCAGTCCTTGGAAAGAACCGAATAAAATATTCACTATCTCGTTTCTTCGAAGATACCGGTGTCAGGAAATGAGACGAAAAGAACAACGAAGACGCAGGGTTGTGACGAGTGTGAAATATCTGAATTTAAAAGTGCAAGTTGCAACCTCGTGGCAAACTTTGGATATCAGTAGTGTCACCGCAATACAGAACTCATTAGATCTAAAGCATATATCACTACATTTAATATCCCAATTGTTTTATATCTACAGTGTGTCTCCCAAAAAAATTGTGCAAGTCAATAAGAACAACATTTTTGTGACGTGATGTTTACATCACCATCAAGGGCATAGTCTTAGCTTTCAAATGCCATTTGTTCTGTTCAGTTTGCTTGTTTTAATCTTGAGATATGTTCAGTTAACAACAAGTAGGTAAAATCACAAATGTGCCACTTATACTACAGTCAATATAGGTGCCGTACAAGATATAGAGTTCAGGTTATCTATATCACCACAAAATATAACCAATAAAGCATTTCCTTATTTTAAACGATTTTTTAGTTAATCAATACATTACATCACTGCCTTCCCGGTAGGCACTGCGTGAGATGTAATTCAGGCCTGCGTCCCGCAGGAATGCCCTCGCTCTGATGACGAAGATAATGTCAGATGTGGCTCACATTGTCATTGCAGTTTATGTGCACAACTTGATCCCATGACACACCATAACGTGAGAATATCACTGGACTTGACAAAATAGCAAATATGGAAAATGATATTGCCTGAGGAAAAATGGCCCTAGGATCCAAATGCCTTACCCCAAATCAATGATCATGGTATCATTTTGCTGGAAAAGGGATGTTCTAACCAATGAAATAAAAATCAATGACATTTTGCCGATGAAGTTGAAGAACTTAATGATCAGAGGTGTTGAATTCTTTCTGGGTCATCCTGTATAGCAACATGGTTTACTGTCCCTGTCGTATATACTGTCGACTATATTTCAGTATTCTGTATTACTAGACTTTATCAGAACTAAAGCAAATATCACTCTATACGATATTTTGATTGTATATACAGTAGCTAGTTATATAAAATAAGTAGGGCCTATCACAGGCATTACCAGTTCTATATTACAATTTAACGCACGGAGTGCGCCGAAAAATTTTCACATTTGTTTTTCATTTTTGCCCCCGATCCAAAAAAAATCGATTGACGCCCCTGTGGTTTACAGTTGACCGACTCGACGATGGGAAAGTATAGCGCCCAATAGTAAAGCTGCTACATTTATCTCAATCTCTACATTAGAGGGTTGATACGACAAATCTTTCTCAACGGTATAACAGATTTGACAGGAGGTAGTGCTTGTAAATTGCAGTTTGTGCTGAAACATCACACGTTTGCTCTAACCCGTTATTGACGTTAATGAAATACTTTCAGTATCATATAGTGATGCATTTCAGTAAGCTACGTTCCACTTAGCCGCCAGTTGTAGTCTCAGTATGGCGAGTTAGCGCGAGCTTGAACTCGCGCTAACTCGCCATGAAAATTGCTTGTTTTACGAGTGATTACGATGCAACATCGAGTTTAAGGCGACCACTTACGAGTGAACCGAGCGTGATACGAGTCACACAGAGCTGGTATGAGTTGTTGATGACCTGGTTACGACTTGTACAGACCTTTCTACGACTTGTACCGACCTACGTACGATTTGTGCCGACCTCCCATAGAGTAATCATGATCTGGTTAAGAGCTTTGTACGAGTTTCACACGAACGATGGAGTGGGAATTTCTTCAACCCTCTTTGGAGTTGGATTCTGGGAGCATATTTGCTCTGACCGAGGGAGGAAAATGGCAGCATATGCAGAATTTCGATGCAAAATATTGTCAATAAAGCGATCATAATAAATTAATGTACTACATATAGTTATGCATAAAATATACTCTTGTCCAAAAACTAAAACATCAAAAACATCATTAAAACGTGGATTTCTTCAGGGTTTTTAATCAATTGGAAAAACGTAATAAAATGTCAAATCGCTTTTTATATAATTCTACGAAACAAAAACAAATAATCCGACATTATTAAACAATTCGTAATATTCCGGACAACATTAAATTCCTACCACGACTAAAGACACTCACTATATCCATTTAAAGATAAACTCTGCTAACATTTTTTGAAAATTATTACATAATCATGAATTACAATAAGTCAAATTCGAAACCGAAACACTTAAATAAATGGAAAAGAAATAAAACAATTTAGAACATATTTTCATCGAATT
>JZLH01S0593343.1:0-24438 GCA_001188425.1 Eucidaris tribuloides | reverse complement strand
ACACACACACACACACACACACACACACACACACACACACACACACACACACACACACACACACACAATTCCATGGTTTCATAATACATCATGCTGTCGTAGTCACGTTCTAATTTGAAGTTTTGAAGTTTGCATACAATCGGCGTTAAGTTCATGAGGGGCCATTGTTTATATTGGCTCACAAAATGTAATGCCATTCACATTATTTCTAAGTTGTCCTACGTCATTTTAGATTTGAACCACTAACATTGGCGATCACGTGGTGAGCGAAATAAAATTGACAGTTTTTATTTGGAAATTGATTGATGATCCTGATAAGCACTTATAAGCGCTAAATAGTGCTAACTTGCATGATATAAAGAACATTTGGGTGCTTTTGTTACGAACTTGGCCGGGAAAACCTATATTGATTCAACCAGTTTATTCAGGTCGTACACAAGTCGTAGAAGGCTTGATCCTTTGCAGGAGGTCTGCTCGCATTTCAATCTAGTTCATTCTGTGTTCAACCAATAACAGCCTCCTCTCCACACATTGCCAGTACCAACCTCCAGAACCTTCTCCACCAGCAGGACCTTCATCCACTCTGCGGTACCTGTGTGGAGCAGCATACCCGAAAATTTAGTTAGAGATATTTCTGACAAGGGTGCATAATCCTTAAGAAGGCAGAGTACATAAGCACTCTAATTACTCACTCTCCAGCTACCCTAAGCTGCTGTGAACCACGCATTGGCCCATGTAGTTTCTTTGCCTATAGCAGAAACGGATACTACTGTCACTCTCCATAGTGTATTGTTTACTTTAGCACTGTACTTACAACAACAAAAAAGTTTGGAAATTTGAGTTTGATCAGTTATTGCTCTTTTATCTCAGTAAGAATCGACGCATGAATGGCAACGACAACACGCAACTGATACCCTACTTTTTATGATTATGGCTTACATGCAAGTGCGGCCGGTGCTTTGAAATGTGGGTGAGGTCAAATTGAAAATTTGCCAAATGACCAAATTTGGTAAGTCACTCATTTTTTCTTGGTTAATGAGTGCCCCAATATCTCTTTGGTTTTATACACTCTAACATGAACATTATTATGGATTTAAACAAACATGTTCACAAGCAAACAAACATGTATGAGAATTTAAAAAGATGACTCGAACCCTATTAACACAGACAAAGTGACAAAGGCTTCTGCTGAAATTAGCATTCATGGCTGACCAGCTGTGAACAACAGACAAAACTCAGCAAAAAAGGTCATGTTCTTTGACTTCTTTCTCGACTCCTCATGAACACTGGTGTTGATTTTGCAACTCTTCAGTTTAGACCTTACCCCATATTCCCCGATGACATCATAATAACTAGTAGAATATCAATGACATTTCTCTGTCGCATTCCTGTCGTAATCTCTGTGTCATGTTTGATTCACAAATGTCTATGTCTCATCAAATTACCAGCATTTGCAAATCTGTTCGCTATCAATTGCGCAATATCGGATTCATCCGCAAATATCTTACTCGTTCTGCAACAGAGAAGCTTGTCCACTCGCTCATTTCATCTCGACTTGATTTCGGTAATGGCTTACTCTTCAACTTACAACATTCTCAAATTGCCCAATTACAGAAGCTACAAATTCAGCCGCACGAATTGTTTCTTTATCAAGAAAACACGATCACATTACACCTATCTTGAACAGTCTTCACTGGTTGCCCGTAAAGGAACTTATGCTATTTAAGATCCTTCTTCTGGTTTATCATACTATGAACCGAACAGCCCCTGATTACAATCAGTCTTTGTTACATCAGTACCAACCTGTACGATCCCTACGATCCTCCAATTCCGGTCTTTTACAGGTTCCATTATCTAAAAAAAATCTTGGGTGGATCGAGCTTTTGCTCACGCCGGACCAGCCCTGTGGAATTCACTTCCAAAGGAGCTGAAGGACTCCAACTCTTTGACTTCCTTTAAGGTTAACCTAAAAACGCACTTGTTTAGTTGTGGATTTTGAAGGCAGACGTTTTTCTTTTTTGTGGTGTGCAAATTATATTTGTTATGTCGCTTTTTCAGTCTTTCTGTTATTTTGTATAAAGCACCTGGAGCATTTAAACAAATGGATATTGGCGCTATAAAAATTCAATTTATTATTATTATTATTAAATAAAAATGATATAGTACCAAACGTACATTGATTACAACAGAAGGGAGAAATAATCAATCAAACTCAGATTTCCAACCTCTTTTGAGGGGTTTATATAAAACATAATTTATCATCAATGTAGTGTACAATTGGGACCTATATAATTACTGCATATTGCTTGTAAAATATTTTGCCTCCTATTTTTTAACTTTCATGTGTATTTGGTTATGGTATCAATGATTTCAATGCGAAATGAAATAATTCAAATCAACAAAACAATCAAATGGGTATTTCTCTTACACAATTTGCGACAATGGGAAATGACATATCATATGATTTGGTCGATATGATGATAAATTAATGCAAATGTGTATAGAGTATATTCATAGACAATCTTGTAGTTAAATCCTGAGCATTGTGTGTCAGTATGTTTTATAAGGCACCAACGAACTGATTAGATTTCGGAGTTAAAAGGTCAAAGGTCAAAGGTCACGAGGCGTAATACATGAGTGATTTGGGCTCGTTACCGCAATAAATTAAGAACAGCTGATGGGATTTTGATGAAACTGGGTTGAAGTATGTATTTTAAGACAACAAAGAACTAATTAGATTTCGGAGTTAAAAGGTTAAAGGTCATAGGTCATGAGGCCCCATAACTGTTATCTTTTACGCGATAACTTAAGAATGGCTTATCAGATTTTGATGAAACTTGGGTAGAGTATGTATTGTAAGGCACTGATGAAGTGATGAGATTTCGGAGGTGATATGTGAAAGGTCAAAGGCCACAAGGCTTCCCATATGTCTGATTTGAGCTTATTATCCTGATAACTCAGGAGCGGTTTATCGGATATCAATGTAACTTGGTTCAAGTATTAAGTATGAAGCACAGATTAACTGATTCTATTTTGGAGTTGAAAGGTCACAGGCCACGAGGACTCATACATATCTGATTTGAGCTAAGTACCATTATAACTCAAGAATAGTTTGTCGGATTTTAATGTGACTTGGGTCAAGTATACAGTATGAGGCCCCAAAGAACTGATTACATTTCAGAGTTAAACGTCCTATGTCAATTCAAAAGGGCTTATACAAACCTCATTTGGTCTCATTACCAAGGTAACTTAAAATATCTGTTCAAATGGGGTACATGCATGCAAATTGGGTGGTAGTGCCGACTGCGGAGGCATACCAATTGACTGCGCGCAGTCGAACTGCTCTAGTTGTTTATGTTATTATAGGCAAAATATGTAAATACAATCAACAATACGGGTACTATATCGATAGAAGTTTGTGACTGTAGATATAAGTTGTGTCTTACAGGGCTCTCTTGGAAAGCAGTTATCTTACTGAGGGGACCACCCTGTAAAAAGATAATAAAATAAATGAAGGAATACAAAATTAAAATAAATAAATACAATGATAAAATTAAAAACTATTTTCTTATATGTTCATGTCATTTACCAGGCGATACTTGCTCTAATGGCTACAGTCTCCGCTATTTACCGTATTGTCACATTGTGGAAAAAGAAGCAGTTCATGTAAGTGTAGTTCATAACTTCTCTCTGTCCATTGTTTTCTCCATCAACGAAGGTGGAGGAGGTATTGTAATCATGTGAGTTTGTTTGTTTGTTTGATTGTTTGGTTAGTTGTGTGTATCTCACACGCACAGCTTTACATCTATGTAGTGTGGCCCGGTAAAGCGAAGTACTAACTTGATGAAATATGATGATTTGCCCCTTCATTATCTGAGAAAAAAAAACCCTATTTTTCTTTCATCTGATAGCGTGTGTGTGGAAAATGCCCAACCAAAATAGATCCTACTCAAATGAATTAAATAAAACAATAAAACAATAAAAGCAATCGGGAAATAGCTGTAAATGTAACTGTTCGGTGTTTTTTTTTCTGGGCCACCCTGTATAGGCCCATGAAATATGTATACATGTTTCGAAAGGAAAGTGCTAGGCTAAGCCCAAATTCTAGGTCATAGGTCAGGTATCACGGTCAATGTCAGGCAAACACAAATCACCATGGAAACATTCAATTTGGCTTTTATTGTAGCTATTGAAGTGGTGCATAATTATCTATCATAATAAACCTATACCATACAATGATCTGTTCATAAGGGGGCACCACGGTCTAGTAGCACAGTAGCATAAATGTATAGTGTTCTTGCGTGCCTCTAGTACAAATAAGCTATGCAATCATACGCACACTCTCGCAGACGCACAAATGGTCACACCAACGCAAATTCAAACACACATAACATTATAGCCACCACGTTCAGTGACGTTTATGAATTAGATTTAAGAATTGACATGTACACCCTGTTATCCGTATTTATCTTGGTGTACGCTTTCTTGTCTGTGTCACTAGCTGATAAAAGTTGTATCCACTGTTTTGTTGCAATAATTGAAGTTATCAAAATTTAATTTCACAAACAAAAAGAAAGGAACAAATGAAGGAAGTGGACATTCATAACCTTGTTTGCCCCAATATGATATACTATTTAGCAATACAGAAGGAAAAAATACTATTAACAATACACAAAGTAACAATGAGGAAAGAGATGAATTCTGTTCGCGGCACATTAGATTTAATTGAGCTTAAATTGTCTTTGCAATAATGACGATAATACGATAATAAAAATTATAACAATTTAACAATAAGAATGCTAATGAACAATAACAGCAACAACAATAATAATAATAACAACAACAATAATAATAATGACAATAACAAAAGAGCAATCATAATAACAAAATAATAATAATAATGATATTCTCTACTCCAGTATTTAGTATTGTCCTACTATGAATTTCAGACCTCCCCTGCGAAGCAGGGGCCATCCGCGGAAGACAGGTTTGGCTGTTAATTCCAGAATTATGGTCTGGCAGTCAGACTAGTATTGTCCTTGACTCTTTCCAGGCTGAATTAATTCCCAGACGATTATCGTTCTTTTCATATCTTCTTTGAACATTTCTTTCCTTACTGCGGTAATGAAATTGGAAATTTTTCTACATAGATGTTACTCAAGCATACTACAAGCTACTTTTTAGTGTATCTTGTACAAAGGTGGAGGAGAAAAATAATTATTACGATTATTTGAATTAATTGTACTATTGTGCACATTTCAATATTAGCGCGCAATAGGTAAATTTGATCCGGCATGACAATGATTAATATAAAGGCAAATGCAGATATTGGTACTTCGCCATTTCTGTATGGGTATGTGTACACAGAAAGCAGTAGGTCATTTTATACTGGCACACTGTACGGTTCATTGTATCTATTGATTAAACGACAAAGGCAACGGGAAGTCAACGTCATGCAAAGGAAATTAATAGAACGATAGTAATATGCATGTATACAAGTTCATATTATTGGGGGCGAACGACGATTGGTTCGATTAAAGGTAAAAATTAGAACTGCGTTTAATACCAAAACCGCCAGCGAACAGCCTTCAAATTTGATAGACGGGCCTGAATATAATGACATGTTGATATAAACAAGAATGGCGTGGTCGCAGCTTATTTGTACATTTCGACATTTAACTCGTTGCGCTAAAAAGGACAAACGAAAATCTAAATTTCCCCTGTGCGCATATTTCTCAAAAAGAAATACTTTATTATGAATAAAACGTCCTGCGCATGCCAGAATGTCGTTAGCAAGTGCTTTAAGCAGAATGTCCTTAACAGGAAATTGCTTCTAACTTGACAAAAAGAAAACTTATTCCATATTTCTGCCTAACGTACGTATAAACGAATGTCAGCAGAATGTCGTTAACAAGAAATTGCCTCTAACTTGATAAAAGAAAACGTATTCCTGGCTAACATACTTATGAAAGGACCTTAAAGATCACAATACTTTGATTTCATGTGAAATAAGCCAACGTTGCACGCAATTTACTGTTAATTCTGATTAGAGCACTTGCTAACGACATTCAGCCGTGCGCACGACAACAATATCCCAATATCAGCAGTAGTCAAAATTGTAATCATTTAAACTGGAAAATGATAAAGTGACACTCAAGAAGCTATTTTGTTAAACCATCTCTAATGAAAAACAACGCACGTTGTGTAAATAGGTAATATTGTTGTATCCAGGACCATGTTCCTTTATCGGAACAGACAGGACGACAACAAAACATGTATGTTATCATTCATTTGAAGCAGTCCAACCCCGTACCCTATTTTCCATTGTGGTATAATTCTCAGATTAACCCGTTATCTACGGGAACCATATGTGCCACGTGTTAACTCTGTGGGATTTTCAGAATCTCAGAGGCAGCGGGTTAAAATATTATGGTTAACAATATAACAGTTTTAGAACAGGTGCAAGAATAACATCAATATTCAAGTTTCAAAAGTAGGTATATTTTCTACACATCACTCCGTATGGCATCTTCCCTGGATCGACATAATCTGAAACTATAATGAATCCATTCAGAAAATCAAAAGACCCTACGGTACTTCATCGGTCGGTTTCTAATTTACATCTTAAATAATAATTGTGGATGTATTTTGTAGTTGGATCCCCCCCCCAAAAAAAAACACACCTCTAAATTTAATATTTTAATTAGCCTATGACATATGACTACGCTATTTGAACTGCAGAACACACCGGTTTTATTATTGTTTTATTCCTTTTCTGATCCAATTGTATAAACAAACATTAACTATATGTGATTCCCCCTTTCTTTAGCATTATCCTAAATTTGCAGATTACTCTCGGCTCGTTTGAAAATTAATGATATTGCATCTTTGAATTGTTATTTTTACATGTTATGTGTTTCAAATATCAAGTATTCAAATGTTATGCATGTTTATGTAAAATGTGAGCAAAACAAATTTCTTGGTGGACAATAAAATCTAATTTAAATCTGAATCTGAATCTGAAAAAATGTGTCTCGGTGAAATATAAATAAACTCCAGGTATTATAAATTTGTTGGTGAGTATACTTGGGTTTATATTAGAATACCATTTATATAATTTATGTGTCTGTGTGTGTGCGCCTGCATTCTTTTACCGCTCATCACTCCCCTCATTCTGGCAGATCCTTTACGTACACGCCCTATGTCCTAGTATTTACCTACGGGGTGAAATCTGTGCTGACATTGGTGGCTGCCTGCTACGCGACAGTTGGGTTCAACAACATGTGTTCTGAGTTCCGAAAAGCCATAGACAGGTAAGTAAATAATTCATGATACATGTATATATACAATTTCTCAATTTAGATTCGCCTGTGTTTGTTACTATTACTGCTACAAAGAGCTGTAAAATTACAACTACTTCTGCTACTACGTATACTACTACTATTTCCACTGCCACTTCTTCACTACTACTACTACTACTACTACTACTACTACTACTACTACTACTACTACTACTACTACTACTACTACCACTAGTCCACTACTACTACCACTAGTCCACTACTACTACATGTATTACTACTACTAGAACTACTCCTACTGTACCTGCAATTTTACTGCTTCTGTTAGTGTTTGTGTGTGTGTGTGTGTTGTGTGTGTGTGTCTGTGTGTGTCTCTGTTGTGTATGTTTGTGAATGCTCGCGTCGTGCGCCGTATTAGAAGCACTTTACTACTACTACTACTACTACTATAGCTACTACTACTACTACTAACTACTACTACTACCACTACTACTACTACTATACTACTACTACTCTACTACTACTACTACTATTAACTACTACTACTTCTTTACTAGTATACTACTAACTTACTACTTGCACTGCTACTACGTAATACTAATATAATTGCTCCTGCTCCTACTGCTAAATCTTCTCTGCACGCGCGCGCAGCGGCGCGCGGCAGCGCGCGCGTGTGTGTGTGTGTGTGTGTGTGTGTAGTAGTGTGTGTTGTTGTGTTGTTGTTGTTGTGTGTGTGTGTGTGTGTGTGTGTGTGTGTGTGTGTGTGTGTGTGAGTGCGTGTGTATGTGTGTTTGTGCGAGCTTGCTTTATATGAAGTGCTGAATAATTGTAATGTAATAAAACAGAGTAATGACCTCTTCTAACATCGGGCTTCACCCCTACCCACACCCCCGCGGCGTCATTACGGGCGCTGCAAATATCAGTCGATATGGTCTTTATGAAATAATCTGTTTCATTACCATGAGATTAAATAGTGAGTACCAATGATTATCCCCCATCACCTTAATCAATATCGTCATTGCAGTTTACACCTCCTAGCCAGAAAGAGTGTGTCTTTTTTGGATAAAAAAGAAATGCAAACTAAATGAAACACCTTGAAAACTTTGATAAACAGAAGACTTAAGGGGTTAAATGGCAACAATTCAATGTGGCGTTAATTTAGATTAAAATAATTATATATTTTTTTCTTGTCAAAAGATTTAAAAAATAATTGCATTTTGGCGTATAAATCATGCTGTTTCCTTGCGCCACACAAGAAAGTTAATTTTAATCTAAAAGTACAATTCACTAATTTGATTGATTGTACATGTCACCTAGTTTGAGCTTTCAGAGTGGTATGCAATTTTTGCTTCTTCTTTTTCTGTTTTTTTTTCCGTTCTTTCTTTTTTCTTCTCCTTCTTCACTGCAATAACAATAATAGTATTGTTGCCGACAGTACTGGTCTTACTACTTTTTCTGTCTGGTATTTCACACATTACAGGTTGATTATATCCAAAATTGCACAAATATGCCTTCCTTCCTCAATTGTTTCGTACACCCAGAATGTAATTTTATATTGCATTCCTTTCAGTTAATAAATGTTTAATTACATGTCTTTTCTTAATTGAATAAGCTAGTAATCTTATTGATCTTATCTATTTACTTTCATTAGAAATTTCCACTATAATCCGCAAAATATTTGACAGTCATATCCGAACAATAACGTATATTATTATGTATCTTCATTTTCCTATTTTTCAGGGAATGCACGTATTTCGAAGGTCCCATATGGATAAATATCAAGCCTACAGAGTTTTATGAATATATGACAATCCAGAAGGTACGCATAGTGTTTAAATACTAGGAATCTTGCCGTAGGATTGGTTAAGAATTAATCACGTAATATGGTGTAGTTTTTGTCCATAATAACCCAAGAAGAAAGTTCGTTGTACCCAGGGCCGTACCTACCGGGGTGTGGATATCTTTGGTAAATCTGCACTGCCGTCAGAAAAAATGGAAAAGGGCGTGAGAAAAAAGAAGGAAGGAGAAAGAAAGAAAAGAAAAGAAAGGGAAAAGAGGAAGAAGAAACGAGATAAGGAAAATGAGAGGAGAGAAAAGAAAAAAAAGAGAGGAAAGGAACAACAAGAAAATGAAAAGAAGAAAAGGAAGGAAGGGGAAAAGAAGAAGAAAAAAATCAGCGTAGGCCGGGGGGGGGGGGCAGGGGGCAATTGCCCTCCAATAAATGCATATTCCGAGTTTTGTTGGTACATTTGAAATTTTGTCGGTACATATAGACATTTTGTACCGACAAAAATGTCTCAAGTACCGACGAAAATAAGCCAAGAAATGGCACTTTCTTGAAGTGTAAAAACGCAAAAATTTTCAAACTCGCTCACATAACGACCAAGATTTTGTTGATGGTGCTTTGCTGGTAGTTATTATAACGTCACGTCGTCAGTAATAAAGATGGGCGCTGAAACTCACCTTTTCAAGGCAAAAATGTCAAATTTTCTCACCACTGGGAGGGGAACCCCCTCCCAGTACCCTCCCCAATTTATCACCAATCAACGATCGCCACACCGTTTAGCACTCCAGCAAAAAAAAAAAAAGATTTACGCCTATGTGTTATTTCTTTTGAACGTAAGCATTAATACGGTGGGTACTTGGATTTACATATACGATCAAGGATACTTAGTAGGGTGGAATCCCCCCCCCCCATCTTGAAAACAAATGGATGCCTCTGTTTACGTCCTTCAAAAAACCGTAACAGTCGGCATTTTCATTTTTACCAGTCGGTAATATAATGTAATGTATTGCCGTCGGTAATTTGTGGAAAAATTTGTCGGAAATTAAGGCTTCTACACCCACCACTCAAAAAGGTCTAGGTACGCCCCTGGTTGCACTCAATACACCTATTCCGAAATGTATACACTCTTTAAAATATCTTGTCAATTGACAAAAATCGTCAAAACATGGTCTTATTTGACAAACTTTAATTGTCAAATAAATTTGTCATGCAAGCAGCTTTCCTTGACAAATTGATTCAAAATCTTGATTAATGCTAGTTCGTCAAGTATTTATGGAAACAGATTTGTCATTTGACGAATTTTAATTTGTCATGAAAAGTGGTCTTATTTGACGAATTTCCATTTTGATTCGTCATGCTCAAAAATCAATTTGTCATGTTTGAAACTTCATTTGTAATGTATGGCAATATTTTGTCATGCAAGAAAATTAATTTGTCATGCATAAAGTTAATTGTCACACATAAATTTACTTGTTATTGAGTGACAGGGACGCCAATCCTGGGGCTGCATGGGGCAGTTGCCCCGCCCCCCCCCCCCCGATTTTTTTTTTTTGGGGGGGGCACATCGATTTGCCTCTCCCTCCCTCCAATAATTTTGACAACTTGAAAAATCCCCCCCCCCAAAAAAAAATGCGCGACTTTCCCCACCCACTATTTTCATTTATTTATTTATTCATTTATTTATTCATTTATATATTTACTTATTTATTTATTTATTTATTCATTTATTTATTTATTTATTTATTTATTCATTTATTTATTTATTTATTTTCGCTTGCTTGTCGCATCGATTTGCACTGTCCATTAGGCCCTATAAGTTTTGATGATCTCTTTTTGCTATCGAATCGAGGTGGTAACTTTCTTTAAAAAAAAAACAGGTATAGGACTGGAACTAATCAACAATGAGACTTATACAATGAACATATTTTTGTTTGAGTCGTGGAAATGGTAATACACATTCGGCGACACAATGACGAGTGTAATTAACTAAACTATACCCTGACAACACTAGCACTGAGCCACTACCGCTCCTCGAGCCTTGCGCAGGTAGGGCCTTAGGCCTATAGCTCATACAGCACTTTCGCGTCGTTCTGGTCAGGATAACCGCTGGGGATAAACGTTAGGGCTAGACAGAAATAATTGTCTGTTCTGGGTAATCATTTTTTTTTAAACTAGCTGACATAAATGTGGTATTAAGACGAAGTCTCAGTGGAACAACCAACGATTCAGAGAGACTGACGTTTTTGTCTTGGTCTATCCCAGGACTAACGTTATTCTATGCGCGTATGCAGCGCATATCCATGTTTATCAAGCGTGCAGTGCAGTAAACACGTACCGTGATTGGATGATACTAGCATAGGGAGGGTAGTTCCAGTCCATTGCAGCACTGAATGACGTTATTCCCTCATAAATTGATAGATTCTGCGACAACGACGATTTTTGGAATGAATTCTGCCATCCACTACTCGACACGCCAAACTGTCGACATCGCCATTACCCTTATGGAGACGCATGCGCACAATAGATTTTGACAGATCTTTTCAAAAAAGGAAACCCGTTTAAAATTCGTCAAAACACGAAATTCCCAAATTCGTATTGTGTGTCTAAATTCGTAACTCAATTCGTCCTGTCTGATAAGATTTGTCATCGGCAATTGGACTGACAATATTCAATTCGTGCTTGTTGGATTTGTCAGTCAAAGAAATTTGTCAAAATATGATTTACATTCGTTACGTTAACACGTGAATTAGTATTTCCCAATTTTTGATTTGTGAAACTACTAGAGTGATTTGTTAATTGACGTAAAGTGATTGTTATCAAAGCGTGACAAATTTATACTGCCTCTTTGACAAATCTTTATCCACACCTGACTAATAAAAACTGAGAGTGTATTTCTCGATCTTTTGTTGTAATATAAAAGTAGTAAATACCATAACATTCAATTTTGCAGTTGGGTCTCATAACCTATATCATTGTACTAGCGAGCGAAGCGAGCAAGAACATTTCAGTACCTGTGAGGCTACATGGCATCCAATAACATCTTACAAAAAAAGGAAAATGTTTCTGAAATGATTCTTAACACTGTCTTAAATTCAGACACTGAAAACAAAAACATTTAAACATGAATATGTCAAAAATTACTGCGAGCCTTAAAAAATAAAGTAAGTTTTCCTTAGTCGTTTCAAATTCGGAACAAAAATAAAAAAGGAAAAGAGTGCTCTTTAAGAACAAGTATTAGCAAAAGGCGGCAGCGGCAGTCAAATCAGAACGAATGCCTTTGAAATAAAAAAAAAACATTGTCACAGGTGAGGCTTATATCAGAGGTGGAAATATTGATTATTTTTTTAATCCGAAAAGAGAATGAAATGCTTGTAAAAGGGGGTACTCGCTCCAAGGGATCATTTTAAGGCAAATGATCCGAAGGCACGATTATTAAAAAGAAAAAAAGATTTCAGAAAGAGAATACTCTTAGGGGTTTATTGAGAAGTAGAAAGTTTAGCAAATACCCGAATTCCTGAAACACGCCTAACCCCCAACCCCCTACACAGCACATCAAGATTTTGAATAAACCTAAACATTTCGTTAAATAGTTTTCAAATTCAAAGCAAAAATTCATGACCATTTCATAGATGTGACAGGCTGTAATCTTAATAAATTCTGTACAATTTCGGGTGGCCCCTTTTGTCCCCACAAGAAAATGCTTGAGTTTGACTATAATCCGATGTTTCATTAGGCCAACATTTTGTATTATCTCTGCACTAATTAGGGATAAGGATATAATGCCCACTCGGACCAATGGAAAGCACGCTAATGAACATGAATGAGAGCTATCGTGAAATATTATGTATAAAAACATAAACATCGGGATAACTGAACAATACAAAAATAGTTTTTTTTATTGAAAAGCGGGATTATATTTTTTACACTCATCTTGGAGTGACCTTAGGGATCACTCGGAGATTTAAAGTGATCCCTGAGGTCACTCCAAAATGAGTGAAAACACACATTTTCACTCCAAATTCACTCTAGATTCACTCCTCAAAGAATGAATAGTTTCACTCATTATTTTTAGAGAGTATTATCCCCCCATCCCACCCCCCCCCACGATTTACGTCAGTGTACTTAAATTTAAGGATGTGGAGATTGTTCGTCTCTGTGTGAGAGTAATACAATTCTATTACCAAAGTTTTTAGTAAAATTCGGTGGAACAACACATGCAGTAGATACTACCTCTAACACAAGGCCATATATACGCAGACATTTTCCTAAGCCGAAATGTTCAAATTATTGAGGGGAATATAAAAGCGAGGGAGTGAAACGACCAATCGGGAGCGTTTCACTTTTTTAAAATTAAATTGAACAGTCTTGAGCATTTAAAAGCCATTTCTGGGGAAATTCTCCCCGGCTGTGGCAATTTTCTCATCGAATGGTGTGGGGGTATATATCCCCCTACCCCGGGATTTACGTTTTTGAAAAAAAAAAATCAAACATTGTTTGCTTGAAATGGAGCAGTCTGTTTGTTTGTAGATATACATGTAAACTGCCGGATTTTCGTTTAAGTCGTATGTTATGATAAGCCAGTTTCCTGATGATAATGACCCATTATTAGTCTATCGGTAGGTAAAGGTATAACGTCGAAGAATAAAATATAAAATAATGTAATCGTATGATGTTACCAGCTTTGTCAAAACAAGCATTGGAAATTAGAAATAAGAAATATACGTTTAAAGCTCAGTGACATGATTGGGAGAAATGAAATGCCTTTAGAACCAAACTGGTTGAAAGATAAACCAAATGTACACCAGCTGGAGTGGATCTCCTGGCAGGAAGGATTTGTTTTGAGTTGGTTTAATGTAAACATAAAAATACTTTGCAAAAAAAATAGCAGAATGTGGTAAGAGGGGCCGGTAAACTCAGTATATGATGCTAGCATCTTTGTCAAAACAAACAAAGAAAAATCAAGCATGAACAGGCCAGCAGTTTAATTCCCTCGAAACTCGAGAGAATTGAGTCCCATAGAAAGCTACACTACAAATTTGTCTGTCAAAGGGTATACTGATGGAAGTTAGTTTAAAATTAGTCAACTTATATCTACAAAGTTTCATGGTAGTAGGTCCATGGTATAATCATTGCATAGTTTACTTGCTTGAAGAATAGTTATACCTCAAGTTAAGAACTACCGTAAATCATGTCATTTACCTTTAAGTATATATACGTTTGCGTTACAAGTGTGTTTTTTATTTCTCATAAGTGCTTTTGAAGTAAACCTGTTCTTGTGCTCTTATTTTTTTTCTCATTAATGTTTTGACAATAAATTGAAATCGAAAGTTTGAATCATTTCATAATTACACACCTAAATACGCTACGTTGAGGTATTGATAAATAATTGATAGATGAATGGATAAGTGAAAATCTGGATATTGTATGATAATTCCTTTTTAGGGTGTATTCTACTATTGGCACAACCACTATACAGATGCTAATGCACACCCAAACCTGCCTACGGGCAGGTAATGAGGCTAGGCATGTTAAAGCATTGCTGCTGTCTTGAAGAGAGAAAAAAAATTACCAACCAAAGTTCTCTTATTTTTTTTTTTTGATCTATAGTTTGCATCTTGGGCCGTCTTCATCATCTACTTGCTGTTGGTCGTGACATCCATCCTCTATATCTCATGCTATAAACGCATGCAGAACCGAGACGAAGTCCTGGTGAAGAACATGGAGACGGGAGATAACAGTCTTCCAACCAAAGGCGCGCCCACAGTGCAGTGACGTCATGCACCTGTTGACAGTCCATGGTGACAGTGAATTTGATTGACACTAACACGATAGGTCACACCACCCAGGCTGAGCTTTCTTTCTAACGTATTTTGGCTGAAACACGATGTTTCGGGATGCAAATTATACTTGTTTTTTTTTAACTTTATAGGAGGTTTGTTTATCGCTTAATGAGGCTGAATCGTTTACACGCTACAAATACTATAGTGTCAAATTTAACACCCGTAAATTTTCTCAATATTAATGTCAGCTATGGTCTTGAATTTCTACACTGTCTTTTAAAGAGTTATTTGTCACCTAGAGAAATAAGTTTAAAACGAAAGGGTATAACCCGTAATTCGAGTAGTATCGACATGATTCTAGAATATCTATTGGTTAACACCATGGTGTTAAATTTGAACATTTTATCGCAGCGCGTACTATCGTTATTACATCATATTTGATTGGCAGCATAGTACTTTATGACTATTACTGCATTGCATTATTTCACGTGGTTTATAAAATGTTGATATCGCAAACAGTTGAATATTGGTGTATTTTAATCCGTTGTTGTCAATCTTCTGTTTTAATGTTGAAAGCAATAATGCTACTATCTCAAAGCAAAAAAGGTTGTATCCTTTTCTATTATAAGATGAATTAAGTTTTCTATTTTCTATAAATACACTAGATTTTCTATTTTTTGAAAAGTGGTGCTAAAAGGTTTAACATAATGGTGTTTTTGTTTATACACCCTTCACGTATGTATCGTGATTCAAAGTATCCGTTTGCGGTAGCTTATAACTGTGGCATGAGGAAAAGATGGCTAAATCAATGTAAGTTGTTGGAAATTTCCTCTACATCTCATGCTATAAACGCATGCAGAATCGGAACGAAATTTTGGTAAAGAACATGGAGACGGGAGACAACGGTCTTCCAACTAAAGCCAGACCCACTGTGCAGTAATGTCATGCACCTGTTGGTTGTCTTGGTGACAGAGATTTTATTGACACCAACGCGATGGGTCACCCTGGCCACGATGAACTTTCTTGTTTTATAATGTATTTGGCTGAAACGCGATTACTTTTGGGGGGTGGGGTGCATACTCCTTTTTGTATACTTATGGACATTTTTTTTTGTCAATCAAATAATAAGGCTGAATTGTTAAAAGTGTAACACTATACGTGTCAAATTGAACACTCGCAAATTTGCCCAGAAAATGTCAGTTATAGTGTTGAATCTCAGCTTTCTGTAGGTGTTTGTAACCTTGAAAAGTAAGTTTTACACCAGCAGTGTCGACATGTAAACGTATCTGGTATCTCTATTGTGCCACACCATGGTGTTGAATTTTTTTGCAGCACATATTATTTGTTAATGAATCTTATATTTGCTAAATGGCAGCATTGTACTCTATGACTGATCGATATTATCAGATTGCAGTGTATACCGTAGCTTATAAAAGTTGAATATTGGGGTATATATATCTATTTTTTGTATATCTTCTGTTGTAATGTTGAAAGCAATAGTACTACTATCCCATTACATTCTTATCTATTTTAAGATGAATTAAGTTTTCTATTTGTTATAAATACATTAAATTTCTTTATGTATGAAGAGTGACACATAAATTAAGTGCTTTTGTTTTGACTCACTTCACTTACGTATTGTGATTCAAAATTTCCGTTTGCAGTAGACTAGAACTGTGGCTTGAAATGCTATTGGTTAAAAATTTCAGTCACTGTATTGTCTGCAAATACTGGTCAACTTCCTTTCATTGTAATGTTTAGGAATTTCTCACTGAATCTTGATCTGAACGATGAAAGTGAGTCTAAAACGGGCTGCTGGGTCACAAACGAAAGCAGGTCATAATACCGGCATCCCGGGTGTGTTATTCAAGTGAAAATATTTGACCCCAAATGTTGAAAGGGTTCTACCCCTAGATCACGACAATGCGTTCCTGCCTGGTCATAGCCGCGGCTTTCCCGCCAAAAAGCCGCTAAGTATGGTCAAAATTAGCGAAAATCCCTATTTTCCATGATTTTTAGTGTAATACATGGAAAAAAGGCATGCTTACAAGACCAAGATCTATGTTTTGTGATCTTTCATCACCGCAATACATTTCTTTCCCTGTAATAAAACTTGATTGAGTCATTTTATTAGAGGAGGTCGCAAGACTTACCTCCAATACCAGCCAAACTTTGTCTGCCGATACCTCAAATACCCATTTCCTTCACGGTTTCAATTATATTACATAAAAAAGTTTGAAAATTAAGTCCCTACAACTGACCTCATACACATAAAAAAAAGGTGCATACAAGGTGCAACTTTGCGGAAATAGGTGCAGAACAATATCTGCCGCGGTATTCGAGCAAATCTGCATCTTTCACGGCTGAGCGCTCGCCCCACTCCATCATGTTTGCAAGTTTGCACCTTTAAGGTGAACGTTTTGCCTCCAATAGACTACTTTCATAATGTATTCAAATTTATGGATGTTTTGTCTTCCGAAACCTAGTAATGAGTTATTTCTTTCATCTGTTTCTATGAATACAATTTCAATACTAAAAATGCAACTTGAATATATATTTTCTATGTCGGACAAACTCAGGCAAGCTTTCAGGTTGTCAAGAACAACCTTTGCTTAAAAAGCATGCATGGAATTTGATTTTATTACGAAAATGCCCCTTCGGCTTCAATACAATCAGTTGAAATTAAACACCTTCACGGCCAGTGCGATGGCCAAGTTGGTAGAGCGTCTGCCTCACGTGTGAAACGTCGCAGATTCAAGCCCCGGCAGGGTCGAATTCTTATTTGTAAATGTTAAATAATCATGTGTATCACAATGTAAATACTAGAAATAGCACTCGAATGAACATAAATTGCGGTTCACACACACACAGTTTGCAAGAAAAAGAATATTTTTTTTTATTTTCTATGGTGCAATCTTGCACCTTCGCGTGTAACTTTGCACCTTTAAAAAAGGTGCAACACTGCACCTTTCAAGGTGCAAAGTTGAACCTATTTTCTTAGTGTGTAGGTTGAAAGGGTTCCACCCCTAGATCACAAAAATGCATTCCTGCCGGGTCACAGCCTTAGCTTTTTCGCCAAAAAGTCGCTAAGTGTGGTCGTTATGTTAGCCAAAAATGCCTTTTCCATTTATTAGGGCTTTTCAGACAAGTTAATTTGTTTCATAACTACGAAAAAAATACGCAGATGAAAAGTGTATGCTAGGTATCGGCCGGTTTGGAGGTAAATTTTGCGGCCTCCTCAGATCAAATGACTCCTCAAAGTATATGAGAAAAAAAACAACCGCATTACGGTGATGAACGACCCCAAAAACATATGTCTACGTCTTGAAAGTATGCTTATTTTCCATGTACTGGAAAGCGGGCTTTTAGACTATAATGGCGAGCAAACTTAGCGGCTTTTGGCAGAAACGAAAAGGACAGTGAACAGACAGGAATGCATTTTTTTGTGATGTGGGGGTAAACCCCTTTCAGCCTATGGGTTTCTTTGTTGGGAATTAACAGACCTGTTGATATTTCACGTAGTGGAAACCATGGAGGAAAGGCCATCTCAGGTATCGGCTGGCATTTTGACTGCTTTTGGAGGTAAATCTGGCGACCTCCTCGGATGAAAGAACTCATTCAGTTTTATTTAAATGTGTTGCGGTGATGAACCGACCACGAAAACATAGCCTTTGTCTGTAAGCATGCCTTTTTCCATGTATTCATTTACATCCTGGGAAGGAATTGGGATTTTGGGCTAGATGTTGACCATACTTAACGGCTTTTGTCGTGAAAGCCACGGCTGTTACCGCGGAGGAATGGCATTTCGTGATCTACCAGGTGGAAGCCTGTTTAACCTTTGGGTCAGTTGTTGTCGCTTTCACTTGAAATTAACCTCCCTGGCTGCCCGATCTAGGTATTAGAGACGACGATTTGGATTACATCTTTTCCAACATCAGAGTTGTGTTTACCCGTGTTTCGGTATGACCCTACACAAGACGTTTTCTACTTTTTTGGGCCCGGACAGAACGACTTATATGGCAGGCGTATTCATAAGAATAGTATAACTGAATTTATGTCATGCGTAGGCATTAACCAGGGTAATATCATTCACTGATCAAGAGCATTGTAATGTTGCAATTTTTGATCCATTGTCATTATTCTATTTTAGTATATCTATAATCCTGTGCATGATGTTATATTGTGAAGGATTTCTACACTAGTAGTTCCTCTTTTCAATTGTGTACCAACGGGCACTATAAAAGAATGCACTACCTATACAATTTTCGACGACAGTTCAAAAGAATCGCATTGGCAGTAGTAAGTGCGTATTTGTATTATGTATATGTATAGGCGTACCAAGGGGTTTATAAACGGGGTGTTCATCAGAGGCCAACTCATGTCCTTGTTTACCTCGAAACACGGGACGAAAAAAAAAAAAAAAAAAAAAAAAAAAAATCTCAACTAAGTCTGCTGAGAGCCTCTTTTACAGTCAATTCGCGCGACGGAAACTAATCCCACCGCCAAAAGGGGGTGTTTTTTCGCAAAAAGGGGTTGTTTTGTTTGAAAATGGAGTTGTTTCCTTATAAGGTGTGGTGTCTGCGCACCCAACCTGCCCCCCCCCCCACCCGTACTCCTACGCAAACAGGTATTGTTATACATACATATGTAGATGGAAAGAAGTGCATTATACAGCCTGTTAAAATTAACGGTTGGATCTGTAGACTTCGCATTTTCCCGAACCAAGTATACTGAAGGATTACTTTACTAGTGGCTCCTCTTTTATAATAACTGTATAGCAAAAGAATATTGGTTTTAACAATAACTTTGTGACGTATGGAAACTGTAATAACCACAAAATTTACACTCTTAATTCAAGCGAATAGCGATAAAAAACCCCAGGATGGGTTATTGAGGCTACTTACCAAGTACTTTTTCTTCAATCAAGATCACGAAACTCTAGAAAGTATGGATTGAAAATAAACTATTTTAAAACTAAACATGACATTTCGAAAGCAAACAAATAAAAAAAAATGTGCTTGCAAGGCACAATTGTTTGGAAGCGATATATCTTTAAGTATTATATAGACGATTTCTTTCAATTATGAATACGTGTCCTGGACGGGTATATTTGTCTTACATTTCCTCATCATTATTAATTTGTCAATTTTTATTTCATAACTAACGTTTCATCTATAGGAATACCAGCATTGATCTCTACAAATAATGTGTATTTGTACCAAAATATATTAATACCGTAGGTCTATGGTTTATACTTAATGCTGACATTATCATTCTACATTTCGAATAAATTGTATATTTTGATGTTTTTATTGTCTGTAAATATTTGAATAATCGACGTTTCATTCAAAATTCGGATGAAGATTTCTGGTCAGAACTCTGACTCCGTGTAGCATGAAGGTGTGGCTATAATGTTTTCAAACCAAAATATTTGCAAACTGAATTTCATACTATGCACACTTAACGCGTTGTAAGAAAAATTATCTTTAACTAACGAGACATTTGATTGAGAAATCAAAAAAATGCAGATACATCTCATTATTATGTATATGAATTTTGTTCGCAGCTGTCATTCTTATGGATAAATAGCTTTTATTCAAACTGGCGTTCTATTACTTACAATGTTACTGAGGTAAATGATGAAAATATTTATCACCATAATGCACGAAAAAAATATACATTTTACACACTAAGAACTTAGGGTGCAGTTGGGGTAAACCAAATTGTAACAAGAACAACACCCTATAGGGAGCATATTGAACCCCATTCGCTTTAGTTCTTACAGTTTTCACCAAAAGAGGTATATATAACATTATGGAAGGCTCAATAAACAAAAAGAAAAAATGGCAATCCTTGCTATCTGGCATGTCTGACAGTGTTTGAAGGGACAAATATTCCTTAGAACTAAAAAACTTGAGATTTATGTTACTTGTAAAATATGTACGGATAAAAATCTGCACATAAATTGAAGAGTTTAATTCCAAAAGGCGCTAAATCCACTCTCGTCACTTCTGAGTAAATCACCCTTTTTATTTCTCCCTTTTCCCTTTAGCCATGTACCTTGATATTATTATATATGTTAAGGTATCACCCTGGACCAACACTACCGATAATACTTGATTTTTAATGTTTTAAAATTTATTTTTTCATCGATTTAGCTCCTTTTGGAATTAAACATGGATTTAGCACCTTTTGGAATGAAACTCGCGCACAAAATTCTACACAACCATTATTGCATCAGCTTTTACTTTCACAAATATTCACTGAAGGTGATTAATACTCCCGCCCCAGTTTATTGTTGACTTATTACGATAATATGCTGTTACCATGGCAATGCAATTTCAAAAAAAATTGATCCACAAGAGTTTTACCTGATTTATTGCCATAATAAGGCGTTACCATGACAACGCAGTTTCTGATACATGTGAAAAATGTGTATTAAACATCTTAAACCCAAGACCAATGTGTGTACCAAATTCCATGAGCACTGGTCTAAAACTGGTTGAGTAGTTTGAATCGCAATATTTGCAGTAATATGCCGTTACCATGGCAACACAGTTTCCGATACATGTGAAAAATGTGTCTTACATATCTTAAACCCAAGACCAATGTGTGTACCAAATTCCATTAGCACTGGTCTAAAACTGGTGAAGTAGTTTGATCCGCAAGATTTGTACCTGATTTTTTGCAGTAATATGCCGTTACCATGGCAGCACAGTTGACGACACAAGCGAAAAATATCTATTGTGCATCTTTACCCCAAGACCAATGCGTGCCCCGAATTGACCATTAGTCAAAAACTAAAGAAATAGTTCGATCTGCAAGATATGCAACGGACCGACAGACCGACTGCATTATGCTTGGAAACAAAAGCCTTGCCAGAGATGTGTGTACTATACTGCAGTCTGATTGGTCAATTGGATTTAGCACCTTTTGGAATGAAACTGATTTGAATTTAGCTCCTTTTGGAATGAAACATGATTTTACGCCTAAAATTATTTCATCTTCCTGCTGAAATTTTTCACTGAGATATAGTGCATAATTGTTCCCATGTATGAAATCAATATTTTAAAACAAAACAATCAATTTTGATAAAATATGGATTTAGCGCCTTTTGGAATCAAGCTCTTCAATTATTATCAGCTGACGAATATTCTGCTACACAGCAGTCTCTTGGGAAAAACTGGAACGGTCGCCCAATAATTCTCACTTTTTAAATAAGTTTGACCAGCAAATTTTCCTGGGCTTCATTTTCTTGAGGCCTTAACACAGACACTGGTAGCTTGGGTAATTCTGAACTCTAACATTTTAAATAAGCATGAATTACATAAAACTGATTATTGATATTGTATTGAAACCACCTACAACAAAAATGTTCACTCTTCAGCTATAACTCATACTCCTGCTAGTGTTATCTGGTGTATAGTTTTAGCTCACTCTTTTTAACTGGAAACATTGTTATACAATCCTTCAGGACCTGGGTTGCTGCTATTGTTACATTTCTGCACCCTAATTTCTCAGTGTTTATGCAGGCGTAAAAGGGTTGAGTTTACTAGAAGAGTGGTTGTTAACCATGCAATAGAAATACAGTGTAATCAAATAATAAAATCATTCTTTATCCTCATAACTTGATAACTTCACTTTTATTTGAGTCTCATTGTTAGCATTATCAAAATTGAAATATGTGAAATGGATTTTTCCCCTGACTTCATGATTTTAGGATCATATTGGTGTTATGTGTGTGAAATGTACACGTGTGCGGTGACCGTACTGGTGTGGAAATATGTATCTTTCTTCATAAAAATCAATTCTGAACAAATTGCCGTTGTTTGTACAATCATCAATCACATAATCCTTTTGAGGGAACGCAGAATATATATCAACATTATATAAAATAGTTATGTAATAAATTAAGAATAAAATATTGACGGGGTGAGCCAAAATACCTAAATAGTTTATCCATTAGATCGTATATTGCTTTATCCGTCAATCCGTCATATTGCCCAGCGTTATATGTAGGTCCACTGAAGCTATTTATAACCGATCAAATTACCCGTGAATGAGAACGAGTGTGCTTTCGTGTCATGTACTAGTCAAAGGTCATGTACCTTCAGCCAAATTGAGGAAGTAGTGAGAAAAATTGGTGTAGAAGTACGTGGCGTGAGTAGCAAACATTTTTACATAGAACGCGTTGCTATGCATGAAACAGCGATAGGGTATTTTGTGAATGTATTTCGAAATATTTCACAAAGGGCGGGACCTCAAGAAAATCGGCACGATGGACTTACGAAATAGAACTTTACAAAAACCTTTTATTTGAAATGATGAGACCTACTACATCAAAACAACTTTTTTTGGTAATCTTTGAAATATGTGAATTTTACTTCAATACCCCACTCACAATGCAAGCGACTTCGTATTATGTGGACTTTTTTTTAGTCTTTTGTAATGTTGTAAGGTATAGTAATTGGATTGATCATCTTACACTTCGTTGTGTGTATACATCGATGCCAATATATAGGCAACGAGAACAATCGAAGCTCCACACACTATTAGGTGTTTGTGACAAAAAGCACATTTGAGTTCATGAGAAAGCCTTTTTTCTGTCAAACCTTTACCAATTTCGCCCATTTCCATTCCCTTCTCCGTTTTCCCCCATTTTGACATAATTTTTCTGTTTTCTCAATTTTAAGGCATCCATTACACTGTTGAATTTAACAAACTTCTCTCCTCTGTGAATGTATGTGTGTGTGTGTGTTTGTGTTTGTGTTTGTGTGTGTGTGTTTATGTATGTGTGAAAGCGTGTGTGATGTAAGTGTGCGTGTATGTTTGTGTGTGTACGTATGTTTCTGTGTCTGAGTCTGTGAATGTGAGTTTGTGGGTTATATAGAGTGTGATTACAATTCATGTTTAAAGGAAAAAATTACCAATAATTTCTATCATAGAGATTTTAAACAATAATATCCATAAAAAGCAACATTTTTTCTTTCCAAAGATACTTCACATGCATCTGTGGTGTCATGGATTGGTAATTGCATTGCTGTTGAAGAGAACAATGTCAAATCACACTTTTAGCATGTTTTGGTCAGTGGATGAAAGACCCAATGCACTAAAGACTGAGTTTAGATTTTAAAGATGAGAGTAAATGTCACATTTTATACAAACTATGCCAAAACTTCCCGAAGTTGTAATTTGACGTTGATGTATTCAACAGCAATCCTCAGTCATGCATAGCACCGATGATGTGAGTGAGGTGAAATCGGAAAGGAAAATAAAAAATATCGCTCTACTCTAGATATGGATATATCGTTAGAATACTAAACCTCTATAGATGAATTACCCTTTCAAGAAACACCGTACATGTGGCCTGTTACCACGATACACTAATTAAGCTAATGAAAGTGTTAGATATCGTAACTGGGATGTAAAATATAAATCTGAAGTGTCGTCAGAAATCAAAAGTGTTATAATCTTCACGAAGTGCAAGAGATTAAATATTTAGATTTTTCACCCAAAGCATTTTTCCGAATTTGTATGTTTTATAAGATGTGCGACTTTATCAGGATATCGT
>JZLH01S0593332.1:99584-115602 GCA_001188425.1 Eucidaris tribuloides | reverse complement strand
AGGAAAAGTTAACGGACGGACAGACGGACAGACAGACGGACAGACGGACACCGAGCGTGATACCATAATACGTCCCGTAGCCGGGCGTATAATAATAATAATAATAATAATAATAATAATAATAATAATAATAATAATAATAATATAAAAAAAAATAAAAAAAATAATAATAATAATAATAATAATAACGGGCTATTGCTCAGGCTTCAGAAATCTGGACGTTTAGTTTGGTTTCCATGCATTCATCTTCAGGACGCGCCTCCGCATTGCCGGGACTTCTCATTGTCATGTAGTCAGCGTCCATCTTGCCAGTACTTCTCAGTGCGACATAGTCGGAACTTGGCAATTGAGGCAGAACGCGGCTATACATATGCTGATCCGGTTGAAGACTTGTGGCGTATGGTTGGAATGGGTTGGTTGAAGGTAGCTGGTACGGTGGCGGTTCGGCGGCTGGTGGTAAACCTACTGTAGTCGAATAGCGGGGATTATATTCTCGATCAACCTCCATTCCAGAATTACAAACACCACCACCATTGCGACGAGGCGTCGGTTGTACATTGTCCAAAAGAGGCGGTTTTCGTCGCAGACGACATTTGCATCTAAATCAATGACAATAACATGTATAATTTCAGAATGAAGATTCATACGTGCTGGTATGTATTAATAAATAGGAAGAGGAGGACGTTAATTATAATGGTAATGATTGTGTCTACTATCATCGAAATATTGTACCTGCCTACAGCACAACATTTATGACGTACCTAAATTTTCGGTTCGTATCATAAACCTTCTTCAGAGGTAATGAATATCTGATGGATGCGCCGGATGTTGTAGAGTCGCGTCGTGTGCGCGTGGTGCGTCCTGTTGTCCTTGTTATCGTGACTGGGCCTTCAAAAAAGCCGCAAAACGCACAAAATCGAAGGATAAGACGGCAGATATTGGAGCAAAAAGAAATGTCACCTTGCCATATGTGGAGGGATTATCTCACAAATTGCAACGTATTTTTGCCAATTACGACGTCAACACTACACACAAGCCACGGAGAACGCTACGAAGAATGCTCGTGTCTCCGAAGGATCGACCTCCTACAGCCAAACACTCTAGGGTTTTGTATCAAATACCATGTAAGCAATGCCCTTAATCTTACATCGGACAGACTGGCAGGCAGTTAGGTGAGAGTGTGAAGGAACAACGCTCTACCGCACCGAGCCGAATTCCATCAGCTGTAGCAGAGCATAATGACAATTACAATTATAAGATCAACTGGGGAAGCATAAAAAGTCTTGGACAAAGATAGCAAAGATTTCCCGCGTTTGGTGAAGGAAGCGATATAGATCCGGAAAAGTGATTGAACGATGAATCGGGATGTCGGTTTGGATCTTCCCGCCATTTACAACAGTGCGCTAATCCATCCACGCCGAGATGCGTCAGCAGGACATCAGGTACGCACTCGACGCGCTGCAGATCGATGGTACTCAACAACATCCGGCGCATCCATCAAGTATTCATTATCTCTGAAGAAGGTCTGAATACGGACCGAAAATTCAAGACCGTCAAAAATGTTGTGCTGTAAGCATGTACAATATTTGTAATGATAGTCATGATAGTAGACATAATCATTACCATCACAATTAACGTCCTCCTCCTCCTCCTCCTCCTCCTCCCCCCCCCTCCCTCCTCCTCCCCCCCTCCTCCTCCTCCTCCTCCTCCTCCTACTCCTCCTCCTCATTATCATCATTATACTCTACATGATGAAGGAGCTTAAGTTGGGCAGAACATACAACATTATAGATAAGATTAAAAGAAAACAGAACCGGTGGTTACCTACAAATTGGATTAAAATTTGAAGAAGTTTATGTCAAAATGGAGAAAAGGAGTTACTGGATAGAATGTGTGTTAAGATTGTATAAATCCGTTTACATAATGGACCTTCTACGGTCTAACAATATAATGTAACATTTTCAATGACTTACATGGAGAAAATAATGAAAACCCCTAGTACTGCAACACCGCCAAGTACAGCAATAACAATAATCACGGTCTGTGACAATCCTGGAAAGAAGATATAATACGTATTATCAGTGTTTAAAATTAATGAAAATGGAAAAAAAAAATATGTTCCTTACACTTATGTTATATATATTTTTAGGCGTTTAGATATACCTATATAAACAAATTTGTTAAATGGATGGAAATGTTAGAAAATCAGGTAATTATGTTTTAAAAAAAATGTCTTCCGGAAAGTTTATTTATTCATAGGCATAGATTAGGTTAATGCATTGATTTCAAGGCGGATATCACAGTCATTCACGCATCCAACCCCTTATGGTTTTTGCCCTCGATAAGATTTTACCATATCGCGGCCCCCATATTAGGATTGTTATTTAACATAACGAATTCCCCGTGTTAAATGCATGCTAGTACACGTTATTTCTTAAATAAATTGAATGAGAATCTTGAATTGAGTCAAACTTTCACTTTATACGTGTAACAAGTAAAGCCACAATATACCGCCGTCAGAGTTTAAAGAGAATACACAGTACTGGTTGATTACTTTCAGAACAACAACATTTTAATAAATGCTTTCAAACCTTCTGTGAACAGATGGTATTCTAAAAATGTCACAACAGAACAGGGGAGAGTAGTTGAAAACAACAGAACACTTCGTTTTGGACATATCTGTTACACAAATCCCCACTGCTGACAAAGTACTAACACAGAAATCAATATGTGGGACTTGTTAATTGTTGCCAAACACACTGCAGCAACGGAGCCTACTCCGTCGGGTACTCAAACTGCCAATTCCTTAACTTTTTATTGCACATAAAGTGAATTAGTCTCCCATTATAATGCAAATGTAATTTACTCTCTGCTGGAAAAATATGGAAATGTGAAATTTTGATGAAAGATTTTCCAACAGCAACCAGTACTGTGTATGCTCTTTAACTTTGTTTTAGCGTATACGTTGTACTACAAATGCTACTCTAAGTGTCAAATAAAATACTCGTGACTTAAAAAAACACGCCAATTAAATTTCCTCATCGCGTGAAATGATTTACCTGTTTCGACTGTCAAACAATCCAGATCAGGTCTTGTCCAGTTTCCGAACTCGTTGCAAAACCAGTACGTAAAGTCCGCATCAGAGTTTTCGCACACTTGACGCACGGAAGACCCGTAGACGTACACCGGCGAAGGATCTTCGAAGAAGCTACTCGTGGGTGTTTGCGGTAATGTGCACGTTATATCTACACAACAACACAGAACGAATTTACCATTCAAACGTGTGTTTAGAAAAATCACATGCCATACATTCAAGCAGGAAAATTTAATGTAATTTTCAAACTACTGTCCATTAAAGGTTCGAAGAAACATATCACGGGTTTACATTGACATGCTTTTCTTCCCGTTGACAGTTCTTTAGGATTAAAGTCACCATATGCAGATATGATAATATGGGAACCCAAAATGTATTTCGTATGTACAATAAGATGTTGGATCAATATAATATTATCTATCCCCTACCCAGAAGGATATGTCAACAAAAGACAACAATTTTGTGATGATTAGAACACAATTTTTTTTCTCTGACTGGTTTTAACAATCTTCATGTTTATCGGTTGGGTTGAGGTTGTATCGCTTCACTTGAGGTTGTGATGGGTATCGACTATCTGGAAAAATCGTCTCAGATATAAGCATAACTTTAATTCCAGTAATACAAACCTGTTTCACAGTATAGTCCAGTCAACCCACGGGTACACATACACTTGTAAGTAGATGAACTCGTCTGAACACACGTTCCTCCATTCCTACACGGAGCCCCACGACAAAGAGGTCCTATCGAATGAAACAGCAACAGGAATGATGATAAACACCAAACCAGTTTATGGATAGTCATATGATCATCTTAGATTAAGTTCAGGTATTTGTAAATGCATTTCATAATGATATTCACATCGCTTGCCTTTTATGGCCATAGTGAGGTAAATAACATGTTGAAATCGAGTACATATCACATTGCATCAGCACATTCATTTTGTGTAAATCTAATTGGGGGAAAAATCGCAACAGAACAAGAACAGAAGGTACAAGAAGAAGAAGGAAAAAGAGACAACAACGATTATTTGATAACAGAACAATTTAATGAAATCTGACTGATTTAAATGAAGTAACATTAACAGAACATCGATCCTAAGATTCGACCTAGTTTTCATCTTTGTGTTCTTTTTACCACATGACCTGCCGAATTTACAACATATATTATAGATACGTATCATTATTATTCAGCGTATCTATTACTAACCTTCAAATGCTCTTTCTGAAGTCGAAAAAACCAACGTGCTATCAGGAGATCGCAAAATAAACCCGGGTGAGGCGATATGATCCATAGCTGAACTGATCAATTCGGCCGCACGTTCTTTGGTTGCCGAGTACATGCGAAGATTGTAGGAGACAATGATACTTCCGGGTTGAAAGGAGTGCACACTGCAATTCGCGTAGTTTGAGTTGGTGTTTACGTTAATCGATGTCGAATAAACCAACTAGCGTGACAAATGCGACAATATAAATATAAAACCTGTTAGTATAATAGTAGTATTCATAGTATTCATACCGTTGAAATGTTTTGTTCGAAAACGAGTCCTCTCCCACGAATACTACTGCTATAACTACTACTACTGCTACTACTATTACTAATGTTATTATTATACATGAGATATTTAAATGCTTGAAGGTGCTAATGACAAGAGAACAAGAAACAGAGTTATAACAAAAACAACAACAAGAAAAAGAAAGTCTGCCTTCAAAATGCACAACTGAACAAATGTGTTTTTTAGGTTGCCCTTAAAGTACGTCAAAGAGTTTGTGAAGTTTGAGGGGAAGTGAATTCCACAGGGCTGGTCCGGCGTTAGCAAAAGCTCGATCCCCTCAGGATTTCTTAGATAATGTAAAATGTAAAAGACTGCAGTTGGAGGAACGTAGGGTTCATACAGGTTGGTACTGATGTGGCATATAAGCGTAATAATCGCTTTGTGTTAGTGCGATAAAAGCTAGATGTTCTACGTGTTTAGCATTACGTACTAAAACATAAATTCCTCGCAAAAATAAGCTTAAGTGTAATACTAACATGATTTTTAATATAGATCTTGGCCAATGTAACAGCCTCTGATAGAAGATTCAGCTTTCGATTAATCAAAATCGATTTAAAAGATGATAAGAGTTTTTATTTAAACATTACACTACCGTAACACCAGTGCTGTAACGCCACTGGAACCAAATGTCCTGGCGGACTCTATTTATTTCAACGATCAGCGTGTGACTTCTACCTCGAAGCCGTGTTTTTAACCAAAGATTGCTAAAGAATTAACTGAAGATATCCAATTTTTTTTTGGCATACATTCCCGACGAAGACACGACGTGGAACTGTTACCTTTGACATTTTCTTCTATAAAGTTTGGCAAATCACAAGAACCAGATAATTTCATTGAACTTGAATTACAGTGTAGTACTAACTCTGTCTAACTGTGATGTAGTGTCAGTTGATACTACAATAAAGTTTAGTGTTTTGTCATATCTTAGACACCGAGTATCTGTGAAAGATGATTTTTCTATCAAAGGATTACCTGTAGCCTTCAATCTGAACCAATAATCTCAAATGCAATTAATTCAGGAAAACTACTTACTGCCTCGCAAAAATCGTCCTCCATGTCTTGATATGCTGATGAATTAGGGTCATTCAAGTCGTCCGTATATCTGGCAGATTGACCGTTTATGGTATTAATAGCCATGCTGCCATTGATGTTTTGTGAAACTGAAAGCATATTATGATCATGATTTAATTGTGATAGGATCAGCCGACCTCCTTTTGTGAAATGTTGCTGGTAAAATACACGTTGCAGCTACTTGACATTAATTTCACACCCCCCCCAAAAAAAAACACACACACACACATACTATGGCCACTATTTTTATTTACATTGTTCCACTATTGCTACTACTACTATCACATCTACAACTACTACAACAACAACTACTACTACTACTGCTACAACAACTACTAACATCTGCATTTATTTCGTATGTAAAGTTACATATGCTGCTACTGCTATTCCTACTACAACCTCTACTTCTGCTCTCAGTACTATTCTGATGTTATCGTTACTTTTACTTTGTCCACTTCTACTAATAACAATCAAATTTAGGCTCATGCAATATCTACCTCTTCTTATACAAAAACAATACTATTTAATATCACTGAAACCGATTAGAATGATAATTGTAATGCAGTTAATGACGATGGTTGCAAAGATGGCTTGGAAACTGAAAAATCTAAAGTGGTGTATAATCCTAATCCTATCCAGGCATCAAAAGCAAAATAAGTTCTGTAAAATGCGGAGATTTGTCTCAAATTTCCACTTACCTTGACATTGATCCGATATTCGTATTTCATTACAGATACAGACAAAGCCGCCGTCCGTGTTCAAACACTCTTGGTTGATGCCCGGACAAGGAGGAGAGCTGACGTCACTGCATTCGTTGATATCTGTGAGAATTGACGTAATATTTGAAAACAACAACAACTAAAACAACAAACAAACAAACAAACTTGGAATATTGTTGCCTTGTGGCAGGCTGGAAAGATTAATATTACGTTTTTACTTCAGTAGCGGATTAGATTATTAAATTCTGTAACAGATCACGTGTAGATGCTGCAAGATATCACGTAGTCTGCCCTTTGATAGACAGTGTGTACTGAGAATTTAACCATGGAAAGGGTAAATGTACATGGTTGGATGGGTGCTTTTTAAGGAAGAAATCATCGCTAGCCCGGTCCAAAAATACCCTGACAAGCATTTGTGAAAAATATTTTCAAAGGATCTACTCTTTCGCACGGCCAATTTGAAGTTCTTCTTTGGGTCCATCAGAAATGGATGACGTCTTTCCAGCTTTGTGATCATACCCCCCCCCCCACTTCCCTCCACCTTGAGGGGGTAAACAGCTTTAGGCTGGTTGTTGGGTTATTTTTTGTTTACACTTTTAGTAAGGAGTCTGAACAAGTTAGCGACTAAGCGGTCAATATGAATCCATATTTTACTGGAGTTTGAACCGATAATTGTGATATTATCTAAAACATTATTTGTTTTGACCAATTGTTTTCTGTAGTGTGTGTGTGTGTGTGTGTGTGTGTGTGTGTGTGTGTGTGTGTGTGTGTGTGTGTGTGTGTGTGTGTGTGTGTGTGTGTGTGTGTGTGTGTGTGTGTGTGTGTGTGTGTGTGTGTGTGTGTGTGTGTGTGTGTGTGTGTGTGTGTATTATTGTGTGTGTGTATTTTCTGACCCCTACTGTCCCTCCTAAAACTTCGGCCTTGCACTTATTATCAGAAATAGGAACACTCGTTGGAAACCAATCGAGAACTTTCAGTTAATCTGGCGCTTCCTCGTGCCCAATAATTTTCATTGATCCTGAAAAAAAATTGAAGGGAAATCATTGAGTTCAATACATCACAATACAACCAGGATTAGCTGCTGTTGCGAAACTATGTACCGATATCTTCCTGCTCTGTATGCACTCACTTCATCATTAGGCCTATATAGAAATACTCCTGACATTACCGGAAACTATGTTAAAATCAACTTACCTAATTCACATCTGTTTCCTGTAAAGCCATTCGTGCATGTGCACGATGAATTACCACCGACGTCTGTGCAATTTGCGCCGTTGTGACATGGATCGGGAAAACATGGATCCTCTGGATAAAAAAATAACGAATTATAATTATTAAAAGCAATGAAAGAGTACACAAGACTGGCCAAACTAAATCAATTAGCTAAGGTGAAAGAACTGTTTATCACCCTTCGCCTATAGTATTACACGGTAGAAAGTGTAATCTTTGTTACATTATCTTAGTTACCAATAATGTCTACAACGCGTGTAAAGTACTGCTTGTATTATGTTATCATAGATTGTTGTCAGTTAATTTATTTATTCATTTAATAATTACTTAGGCATTAAAACCCAACACTTGGGTTTTAATACTTAGTATGGTTTTGTCGATCACACAACGTTTTCGTAAATTTTTCACAAACCTTTCTATTGTCCCAAGACTTCAGAAAACTACATAAAACCCACTGAAAACTGTTAACTGCAACAAATTATGACGTTTGAATCTTTAGGTGTGCACATCACCTATAGAAAATGTCGGGGGCGATATTTTACATTTTGAGTAATTCTTTGAAAAAAATGAGAGGGTTTTAGAGCGAGAAATTTTCAGAGCATTGATAGACTATAATTGTATAAAAAAAACTACAAAACAAAACAATAACATAATTGGTCAGAATTTCATTTTTTACCTATTACCAAAACTATACTCGGGCTTTAAGATTTATTTCTACGGGGTAGCTTTTAGTACAACCGCACTGCTCTTTAAAAAGGCTTTGTGTTGAATTGTGATGGTAAAAATCGATAGTAGTTTGTGCTCATTTCGCACTCGGATCTTACCCATTCCACATCTATCTCCTTTAAAGCCATCTACACACGTACACGTATATTGGTTGAATGAAGGCGATGAACACGAGCCACCATTTTCACAAGGGTTTGGGTCACATCTGTCGATTTCTGTATTAAAGCGAGTAGCCTGTATGAATAGCTATACTCGAGTGAGGCTAAAAAAATATTTTCACATTCATATTCTTTCATACAGAACAAAATCCAAATATCAAAATGCAATACAACATTCTTATTTTGACCGTGTTTATTAATGGATATTTAGATTGAAATATCAATCCGTTTACAAACTCTTATTTTCCGATTATTTCCTATGTTCTGCGAATGGCACTGACGCAAAGTTATGTCATTTCAATAAAGCATAGGTGTATGCAAGGGAAGTGCAAACCCCGCCTCCCACCCCCCCCAAAAAAAAATATGAAAACGGTCCAGATTTGTTCCAAAGAAACTTGTATCGAGGTTTTTTCACAATGACATATATAACGAAACATTAATCAGATGCATCTTAATCACATCTTGTTGTTATTTTTTGTGTGAAAAAGGTCCCAAATGTATGATCACGACCCACCCGAAGAAAAAAAAATCCTGGGTACACACATGTAAAGCTGTAAAATGATATTCTGACTTTAGAATTATTCCTTTTTCACAAAAAAGTACATATTATACATAAGCACATGTATTAATGGTAAATGGCATGATTGGGGATAGTCCTCAACTTGGAGTAAACTTTATTCTCGAATCAAGTTAACTACGCAAGGATTCTACTGTGAAAATTTTGTGGTCAAAAGTTGACTCATTTTATAATACTAGTAACTTACATAAGTATGCTCTGTAACAGATAAATCTGTAGATAGCATTCTACAGGATTTAATTATCCCGGGCCTCGAGAGATTTAAACTACTGGCCTGTTCATACTTGATTCTTGTTACGTAAACAAACTCAAAACAAATCCTTCCAGCCAGGAGGTACTCTCCAGCTGGCGTATATTTGGTGTATTTTAAAAAAGTTTGGTTCCAATGGTATTTTTTGTTTCTCCCAATCATGCCACTGAGCTTTAAACCTTTACTTGGATTATCACTCTGAAGAACTAACCCATTTCTTATCTGTTTCCTGTATAACCATATGGGAATGTGCACAACGCATTACCGCCATCTTTTGTGCAAGTGCACGGTTTTGACATAAATTAAGATCACATGGATTCTCTGATAATATATTCCTATTCTTAAAAATAGTTGATGTTATGTTCAAGTGAATAGCACTTGGGGAAAAATAAGGACAATAATATGTAGGCCTATGGTATTATTGTTCAGGTGTATTGTTTCACAGGCATTTCCCGTAAAGCCGTCGACACAGGTGCAGAAGGCAATATCGTCAACATTTGCGCAAATGCCTCCGTTCTGACATGGATCGGAATAACAAGGAACCGCTGAAAAATGTAACCAAAATAAAAAAAACATTCAAGGTACAGAGGTTACCATATACATAATTGTGCATGTACCTACGTTTGCATGTATGCGTGTATTTGTGTATGTTATGTAACTGAATAACTGGAGGAATGCATGTATATATTTCCTTAATAAATGAAATGGTGTTTCTAAAATGATACATGTTGGAAAACTACATTTGTTCCTATAGAAATGCCTAATTACAGTATACAAAGCTGTACAATTTTAAGGTTAAATCTTAGGGGGAGGCAGGGGCGAAATCCGTCGTGAAAATTGCCTAACCGAATGGTAAAACAAAACGGAAAACTGTATGTGTGTGTCGGGGGGGGGGGACGACGAATACCAAAAGTTGGCCTTCCCTTAACAAAAAATCCCGGTGAAATAGCAAGCGTAAACGCCAAAACTAGGTGACGGTGGTAGCCGACAACGACGTAAAAGCAATTTCCCGGCATAGTTTCTGTTCATGGAATTTCATTTTCAAGCCCTCTAATTTTCATTACTTTGAAAACAATAGCGAGCAGCCGCCAAACTACCCCCCCCCCTCTTTGCACTGCTCATGATCCGGTTTGAAAAGGTTACTGAGATACCAAACTCAGTAGATAAGAAAAACTTCTACTCCTTTTAAGATTTGTTTTTGTTTGCTTGCAAAAAACAAGTAGTTACCGCTATTTGCAGCCAACTCAGTTTAAATTAATAAAATATATATTCTATTATAATTTAGGTACAAAATAGGAAGGTTTACCTGTTTCACATGTATTTCCTGTATAACCGGCGACGCATGCGCACATGGCAGTATCGTTAACATTCGTGCAAGTGCCTCCGTTGTAACATGGATCTGAATAACACGGATCCGCTGAAAAGGAAAAATAAGATACACACTTGTATATACGGAAGTATATGTATGCATGTATGTACCGTATGTATAAATAAATGAATGAATGTATGTATGTATGCAGGTATGTATGCATGTATATATATATATGTATGTATGTATAATTGTATAATGATTACACTGGTCATGTTTATGTAATACATGCTGGAAAGCAATATTTGTTTTCAATAGACCCCAGCCCGATAGATCTACCTTAGAGATGAAAAATCTGTCTCATTTTGATGCATTTACTTTAGAAACGATGACTATGAAGGACGCTCGTAAACCATGTACGTTCAATAGCATTCGCTTGCCCCTACTGCAGGGCCGTGTGTAACAACAATCGTGGAGCTACGAACAGAATTGCCGTTGAGGGTAGGGCCGTTGTCACTTAAGTTCAGTTCGTCTTTCTTCGGTTGAATGCGTGCTGCATAGGGAAATGCACACAATTCGTGCGCGCTCGTCGTCCGAAAGTATACGTATACGGGCATTCCCGAATATCACCCAAGCCGGGCCGCTAAATTTTTATTCCCACGAGTTTTTCTCGCATGGCGCATGCGTACTTTCACTACGGTTTTAACGTCTCGCACTTTCGAAACTGTTGGTACATATTGCTAAAGAAGACGTCAACTGTCGAGTCGCTTTGTGTGGCTACATTGGATAGCTCGCTGTATTGATAGCGCGTTTTGACCCGGGTTCGAATCCCGCAGTACGGTTTTGTTTTTGCAGCGGTTTATTTCGTCAACTTCGTGGGGAAAAAAAATCGCAGCCGGGCCACCCTAAAACACCACAATATGCGACTTGACGGTCCCTTTGAACTCTTAAGCTAAGAAATTGAAATGCACAAGTTGTAACTATAGCAGCTCCCTATAGGGTGCATCCTCAAAATTGAAACATTGCAACATTGAAGCCCTAGAGGCACGTTTATCGGTGCGGAGTTGTTGATGGGGTGTCGCTATTATTAAATTTTATTGACAAAAGTAATATTTTTGTAATGAGTTAATTGTTCATTTCTGTGTGATATGTGCTTGAAATCTATATTTGTTTCCAATCAGCCCGACCTCAATGGAAATGCCTCAGAGTAGAAAAAATTATTTCAAAACACACATTTATCGTAGAACCGTTTGTTATGAAGTATTTTCCCTTATTTGAACTCTTGTCGTTAGCAGGATAAAAAGATTGTTTTCTCGATTGGTAGGCTACTTCGTCAGCTGGTTCTGAATGCTAGGGATACTTAAGTCAGTACCTAAGAAACGCTCTCACACTTTTCTAAATTTCTTTGTTTATAAGGTAACAAGTATATGTACGATAGGAATGAAAAATATAGCGAGATTTTACCTGTCTCACACGTATTTCCCGTATAGCCAGCGACGCACGTGCACAAGGTATTATTACCGACATTCGTGCAAGTGGCTCCGTTGTAGCATGGATCGGAATAACACGGATCAGCTGAAGAGTGGCCTCCCAACCAACCACCCCACCACCCACTGCACTGCTCAGTATCTGGCTTAAAAATGTTAGGGGGATACCAAACTCAGAATCTAAGAAAAACTTCCACACCTTAATAGATTTTTTTTTGCTTGCAAAATAGCAGGCATTTACTGCTTTGCAGCTAGCCCAGTATAAAATAATAAATAAATAAATAAAATAAAATATAAATGACATTATCATTTAGGTATAATATAGGAAGGTTTACCTGTTTCACAGACATTTCCTGTATAACCGGCGACGCATGCGCACATGGCAGTATCACCAACATTCGTGCAAGTGCCTCCGTTGTAACATGGATCTGAATAACACGGATCCGCTAAAAGGGAAAGTAAAATACCAACTTGTATATACAGGGGTATATGTTTGCATGTATGTTTATATATGTTAATGATTAGACTAATTATTTGCGTAGAACACATGCTGGTAAGCCATATTTGTTTCCATGCATTTACTGTAATAACGATGATTATGAAGAGACAATTTAAAAAGTATGTTTCCTTATTTGAAATCTTCACACTAAGAAATTAAAATATACAAGTTTTAACTACACCAGCTCCCTAAAGGGTGCATCCTCAAATTGTGCACCCTACAGGGTGTAATGTTGAATCCCTAGACGTATGGTTAACGGTGCGGAGTTGCCGGGGTGTCCCTATTGTTACATTTCATTGAATGATAATATTTGTATAATGAATTGACTGATTATTTCTGATCACGTGCTGGAAATCTATATTTGTTTCCAATCAACAATAGCTCGATTGAAATGCCCCAGAGTACAGAAAAAATGTGTTTCATTTTACACATTTATCGTAGAAACGTTTGTTATGAAGTATTTTCACTTATTTGAACTCTTGTCGTTAGCAGGATAGAAAGATTGTTTTCTTGATTGGTAGGCTACATTGTTAGCTGGTTTCGAAATGCTAGGGATACTAAAGTAAAGTCAGTTCCGAAACGCTTCAAAACCTTTCTAGACTACATATCTCTGTTTATAAGATAACAACTATACAACTATGTGTACGATAGAAATAAAAATATAGTGAAATTTTACCTGTCTCACACGTATTTCCCGTATACCCATCGACACATGTGCACAAGGTATTATTGCCAACATTTGTGCAAGTGGCTCCGTTGTAGCATGGATCGGAAAAACACGGATCAGCTGAAGAGTGAAAACAATGTAAACACGGAGATTACCTATTGCATGAATGTTTGTATACACGTGTGTAGTTACCGTATGTGTGTATGATACAGGCTTATTGAATCAATGTATGCATATATTATGTGATGTATATGCATTGTTTAATGAATCAAGCGATATACAAATACGGGTTGGAAAATCACATTTCACCTTCCTGAAGCCATCTGCTCGGCAGAAAACTGTGATACGTAGAAAGTGTATGTGACAAGAGTCACTAGGGGTAGGACACAACTCAACCTTGTTACCTTATGTGTTTCCAATTAAGCACGCCCCGATAGAAAAATCTATCTCACTTTGATGCATTAACTGTGGAAACGATGGTTATGAAGGTCATTATAAAAACCATGACCCCTTATTTTAACTCCTAGCATTAGCAGTATAATGCAAAACTTGTTTTCCTGATTGCTAGGTCACTTGGTCACGTCCATTGTCAATTAACATTATTTTGCTTTGAAATTGTTAGGGGGATTCCAAACTCAGCAGCTAAGAAATACTTCCACCCTTTTTTTCGTCTTTCTGTATAAGATAACGAGCAGTTTTTTCTTTTTCAGTCAAAGCAGTAAGAATCATGTATGGTAGAATATACGGTATGTGGTAGTATTATTAAGGTATATAGCATATTGTGAGATTTACCTGTCTCACACGTATTTCCCGTGTAACCGTTGACACATGTGCAGAAGGCAGTATCATCAACATTCGTGCAAGTTGCTCCATTCTGACACGGGTCGGAGTAGCACGGAATCGCTGAAAAGTGAAAAATAACAAATGTATTGTCTTTCCACGGAAGTTTCCACTTACATGTACATTTGCATGTGGGTATGTTTGTATGTGTGTGTAAAAGAATGGATGCATGTATTGATTAATGAATGAAATGCTTATTCTAGATGCTGGAAAACCTCATATATTTCTCATCGACCCCGTTGGTCTTAAAACAGAAACATCTCTCTTATGTTGATGAATTCACTGTGGAAATAACGGCCATGAAGGAACGTTTCCAAAGTGTGTTCTCTAATTTGAACTCCTGGAATTAAATTTTGTAGTATACTGCAATTTTTATTTCTTGATTGCTTAATCATTATTGTTTTAGTCACGTTCAATATTGGTTTACATGTGGTTTGAAAATGTTAGGGAGATATCCTAAGTATGATAAATACAAGCTTCCACACCAGCCTTTCCAGATTGTTTTGTTTGTTTATAAAATAACAAGAAGTTGCCATTATTTGCAGTCAGCCTGGGAAAAATCAATAGAACAGTATATAATATATTTCAAGTATGAAATATAGGGAGATTTTACCTGTGTCACATGTATTTCCCGTATAGCCATCAACGCATGTGCACGAGATATTATTGCCAACATTTGTGCAACTGCCTCCGTTCTGACATGGGTCAAAATAACACGGATGCGCTGAAGAGTGAAAAATTACAAAAAGAAAAAACATGCTTAAACGAAGGCTTCTATTGTATGTATGTTTGTATTTATGTGTGTACGGTATGCATGTATGTTTACATGTGTGTGTGTGTTTATGAACGAACGTATGCATGCGTGCAAGCGTGCATGTATATGATAAAAGGCGATGAATTCTAAATCAGAAATCAGTTCTACACAATACAGAGTTCATTGTTATGATTTCACTACTAATACGTGCTATTACTACCATACTATCATTTTTACTACTACTGCTACTACTACTACTACTACTACTACTACAACTTCTATTACTACTCCTATTCCTACTACTACTTCTATTACTACTACCACTACTATTCCTATTACTTCTACTACGAGTATTTTTTTCTTCTTCTTTCTTTTTTTCTTATTCTTCCTGCTTTTCTTCTTCCCCTTTTCCCTCCTCCTCTTCTTCTTCTTCTTCTTCTTCTTCTTCTTCTTCTTCTTCTTCTTCTTCTTCTTCTTCTTCTTCTTCTTCTTCTTCTCTTTCTTCTTCTTCTTCTTCCTCCTCCTCCTCTTCTTCGTCTTCTTCTTCTTCTTCTTCTTCTTCTTCTTCTTCTTCTTCTTCTTCTTCCTTTCTTCCATCTTCTTCTTCTTCTTCTTCTCTTCTTCTTCTTCTTCTTCCTCCTCCTCCTTCTTCTTCTTCTTCTTCTTCTTCTTCTTCTACGTCTCCATCAGTCCAACGGCTAATAGTATTATTATTCTAAAAGTCACTACTAACAACTACTTCCACTTACATCATCTTTACTATTTCCCCTTTTCAGGATTTAAACTGCTTATTATGTTTTATTTTAAAATGCGCATTACCAGTAAGACAGTCATGTCCTGTAAATCCTGCGGGACACTGACACCCAAAGCTATATTTGCCGTTAACACAGGTTGCTTGAACAGGACATGGGGAGGAAGAACAATAATCTAAATGTATAAAAGAAAACACGTTAATGGGAAAAGCGCAATATAAATAATAATAATAATAATAATAATTATTATTATTATTATTATTCTAATAGAAATTACCGGTAATGTAAAAAGTGTATGTTTGTGTGTATTCTTTACACAAACTTATTTGTGGG
>JZLH01S0593332.1:65269-96394 GCA_001188425.1 Eucidaris tribuloides | reverse complement strand
AACCATAATCTTCACTATTCACGGCCAATTTTCATAAATCGTACATTGCATTCGAAAGCTAAGAGAACATGTTATTCATGTCATGTAACAAAAGTAACTGTATTTAGAAGGTTATTACCAACTTTTGAGTGCAAATTGAAGGGTCTGGATCGATTTAATGCGGATAGAGAAAAAAAGTTAGTTGTTGTAACGGCTAAATGGCCTTGCAAATCAGAAAAAACATCTCAAAAATTTTGCAATTGGTTAGAAAAGAGCATAAAAGTTTACCGTACAATCTTTCAATACACATCATTTGGCTGTACGATGTCTACTTTACCGGAGCATGATGAGCGTCGAATTGGACCAACGTTTCCGTCTTTGCGGCAAAACGCCTGGATCGCGGCGGAAGAAACCCCCGGCATTTAGGGGATTTGGGCTCATGCCCCATTAAGAGTTAAAATGACCCTTGTTGGATTTTAAAAGAATGACATGGTTTGGCCTTTAATACGTACTCACTCATGCTTGACTTGACGGATAAATCATATTTTCACACAAAGGTTAGTCAATCAATGCAGGAATACCCCTGCCAAATTATTTTGCTAAAAACTGTTTCTTTAAAAAGTTATAGTATTTTGAAAAAGGGGGTAGTTACTTTTTTGTTGTTTTTATAATAAAGAGCAGTGATATGATTTAGAGAATGGAGAAATAAAAAATGGAATTCGAACCAAACTGGTTGAAAGACAAATTAATGGGTACATCAGCTGGAGTGTATCTCCTGGCTAGAAGGATTTATTTTGAATTTGTTTGGTAAAGCCGAATCAAGCATGAACAAAATAGCATTTTGTTTCTCTCAAGGCCCGAGAGAATATCCCATTGGAAGCTACACAATAGAGTTAACTGTCACAAGGCATATTGCTGCAGGCTATATAAACATTTGACTTTAATTTTTTCACATATCCCTGCATAGTTTACTTCATTCTAGAATAATTTCATTCCCTCCAGGTTGGGGATTACCCCCAATCATGTCATTTATCTTTAATAGGAAAACGATGGAAACATACCTGCCACGTCCACAAAGATTCCATTTGGCCACTTTAATGTTTCATTGATGAGGACAGTTCGATTGGTTCCGTCGAGATTTGCTCTTTCAATTCTGGGATCATCACCCCAGTCTGACCAATAAATATGGCTTCATCATAACATGAATAGAAAAAAAAGCAAACATGCAAATGACAAATTAATATATTTGAATGTATGAATGGGCATTAATGAGTGAATTGAATTACAAATACATGAAATATACTAGGTGTTGAAAATAAGATTTGGCAATTTTATTACTTAATAACACAGAAACTATACACTAGATTATACTGGCATTGAGTATACTGTAGTTGCAGTTGAATAGTGAACATTTATGGTGGAAGTGGTTTGAATAAGATATCAATATTCAGTTTCATGTAATTCATGCTTATTTAAAAAGTTTAAAAGGATTCAGATTTTGCTCAATAACCAGTCTCCTGTACAAAATTGAAACCGTACAGAAATCAAATCCTGTGTGTGAGAGTGTGTGTTCAGTCCCCACACAATAGAAATAGACAATATCTACCAGAGACTGCACATTGGAAACTTTGGTATATCAGCCTCTCAAAGACTACGTCCAGGGTAGATAAATGCTTTATTAATATTCATAAGTAGCCTGGCGACTGCTAGACTCTATTCACTATTCAGAGCCATTGTCTTTTTTCTATTGTGTGGGGACTAGACACACACTCACACACAGTGGCGTACCGTGGGTCAGCTCATTGGGGGGGGGGGGGCACCCAGTCGCTCAGCCGAAATTGCATTTTCAGATGGTGGATTTTAAGCGCTGCGAACGCTAAGCGGTGCGATATGGGAGGGGACCCCTGTCAAGGGTTTGTTATGTTATTTTTGTGTCAAAATGACCCCCAATTCAATAATTTTGTAATTAAAAAAAAAATCGCCGTTTTAATGTATAGGCTTATTTTATAGTGAATATAAATTATGCATTGTATGTCATAAGTGGTGACAAGGCGATTCCGGGAGCGAGCGTAGCGAGCGAGTGGTTTGGAAACTTTGAAATTCTAAGACGAAAAATGCGTTTTGCAAGCCCCTAGCCAGGATATTTCAAAGGAGAGGGTGCGTATAAATAAAAAAAATGGACCTTTGACAAGGGGGTGGGGGTGGGAGGACAGACCACCCTAATGGATGGGTTCCCGGGGTCCACCTTATAGAATTCCAAGTAGGGTCCCAGTCCTGGGTGGGAGTAGCGGAGCTCCGCTCACTGAAGCTCACGGCTTAACTAGCAGTTTTCATTTTGTGGAATATTTGTTTGTATGTATGTCACTAATGAATGGTGAAAAGGCAATTCCGCGAGCGAGGTACGACCGAGCGTTGAAAACTTCGAAAATTTCCAAGAAGAAAAATACGTTTTGCAGGCCCGTACCGATGATATTTCAAAGCAGGGGGTGTGTATAAGTCAAGAAAACGGACCTATGACAGGGGGACGGGCTGACTATCCTAATGGATGGTTTCCAAGAGCCCACCTTATAGAATTCCTAGTAGGGTCCCTGTCCTAGGTGGGGGTCAGGGGTTCCGCCCCCTGACGCTCAATGCTTGTAGCAGTTTCATAAGGATATATCTTTGATAACACTATTTTTCTTTGAAATGGGCAGTCAACGATAACTAAACCACCCCATTTTTTGAAAATAGTTGTAACTTCATTCGAAGGTATGAAAGGTATGAATATGTTGGGGGTCAGGGGGCTGAGGAATGCATAATGGCGCACACGCAAAAGAGGAAAAATTTCTGCACAAAATTGTTTGATTTTGATAAGTGTATCTGAAAAACTGCCTGCGCTATCGCTGGTTAATAACAGAAGCAATTCGACGAGCTACAGATTTGGAAGGGGGAAATGATTCCACGGGGTGGTGGGGGGGGGGGGTAGGTTATTCTCAGTCCAACACGATTAACAATGTGGGAGCGCCTGAATATTCATACCGTTGCACAAACCTATACTACCACTTAAAATAAATTCAAAAGAACGTATTTACTTTCAAAATTAATATCAAAATTTGCTCAGTCCACTTGCGCCTGCATGTTACATCCAGAGGAGTTTATGCAGTCAGGGACGTCGATCCGTATTTCGGATTGGGGGGGGGGGGGCAAAAGTGAAAAAAATGTCCAAAATTTTCGGCGTGCTCCGCGCACCAAGTTGTAATACAGAAGTTTGCGCGCAAAGCGCGCCGAAAAAATTGTACATTTTATAAACTTTAAGAGTGATTTTTTTGTCATGTTTAATGGTTTTATACTGCTTTCCAATGCTTTTTAAAACATATATTTACACTGCATATTATGAATTTTTCAAGTTGTCAAAATTATTGGAGGGGCAAATCGATATGTTTGCCTCCCCACCCCCCCAATATTTTCATTGGCGGCGATCCCCCTCCCTGCCCCCACAGGATCGACGCCTCTGTATGCAGTACATGACCAGAACCAGAACCAGAACAATTTAACACAAGAAAATGATTAAATAAACAGTTGTAAGTAAAGTTTAAAAAACGAGTAGGACTTACGCTGAATGTCTATTTCAAAAGGTGCACTATATAAGCACAATTTCTAGTTCAGTTCGCCTCAGTTTCTTCTTCTTTTCCTTGTTTTTTTTTCCTTGGTTTTTTTTTCCGTTCGATTGGGGTTCATGTGCCCCCCCCCCGCCGTCGTTACGCCACTGCTCACACACACACACACACACACACACACACACACACACACACACACACACACACACACACACACACACACACACACACACACACACACACACACACACACACACACACACACACACACACACACACACACACACACACACACACACATACACACACACACACACACACACCATTAGATTTCTGTACAGTTTCAATTTTGTTCAGGGGGTGGATATTGAGCAAAATCTGGGCCCTTACTTTTTAAATAAGCATGAATTACATAAAACTGATTATTGATATCTTATTCAAACCACCTCCACCATGAATGTTCACTGTTCAACTGCAACTATACTCAATACCAGTCAAATCTGGTGTGTAGTTTTTGTGCTACTTTTATCAAAATTGACAAATCTTATCTTTAAAACCTAGTATATGCAATAGATATACAATGCGCTTGAGAGACCATATAGTGGGTGACCTGGGAATACCCCTACAAGAGGCTGATCATCTAGCCCAGAGAAGAACTGAATGGAGACGGATGACACGTAACAGAGAGAAGGGACACACTGTCCTATGCATTTAAGTCGGGTCAAGTAAGATATACAACAAACGTTACATTAGAAATTACTATTAATTTTTAATAAAAAGTAACATAAATTTGTCATAAAATATATAATCAATAATCAGTTGTGCTCCTGGAGCCCGGCATTTGTGGAGAGAAAAACACGATACTCACCCATTTATGGTTTCGACAACGATATCCCTTGGTTGCTCGTGATCCCGGACAATGACAACTCTACCACTCTTATCAAAAGAAATCTTCTCAATGACATCTTGAATACTGTCAGTCCAATATACTTCACGACGAAGCAAATCAAGGGAGATCCCCTCCGCATCTATAAATTAGTATCAATCGGGATAAACTAACGTGGTACCCTTCTAAAACTGGTTTGTCGAAATCAACTCCCGATGTGTTTACCAATATACATATAAGATATCGTTATTATTATTTCTGAATTACATTTCGGTTTATTTATTTATTTATTTTTTTTGATTTCCAAAGAGACAAATATTTTGTCTTATTTACATATTCATTTACATGTGTCATACACATATAATGGATTTTTAAAACTCGTCAAACTTTGATATCTGACCTACATGATAGTGTGTTAATGAGGAAAATAAACATCCTAAAATACGCTACCTTAGACATTTATGCGGTTACTATCAAAATGTCTACAGACAAATATCGGTACATGAATTAATGTTGTGTGGTCAAAAATAAAATCTGTAACACAACAGTCTAGGTGGAACTGGAAAGGTCGCGAATTACTAATTTTCGCTTTTTAAAACCTCTCAATGAACGTTTTGGACTGTAATTTTTTCAACACTTATTATTTTTAGACCTAATAGACACACTAGTAGCATGGAGCTTTTTAATGAGAGATGGAGCCAGCAACTTACAGGCATAAGTTGAGAAAGATTTCAGGTTCTTGTCAAAAAATCAGATCTATTATCAAATGATGATTATTTATTTAAGATTATAAATCATTTATGATTTTTGTCTATCCTCATCATTTTCTTTTTACATTTCTGGTCATTTTTATTGCTTAAATTATGATTTAATTGGTTTAATGTCTACATGTATTTGATGAATTTCTACCAAAAATAAAAGAATGAATAAAAAATAGTTTTGCTCAAATAATACGAACTGTGCATATAATCAAAACTGCGGTTTTACATCCAGGTTTAGTCTTTCACTCATTGTGAATGCACTTAATCTTTGAAGTAATTCTTTTGGAGTTTAAATGATACCCATAGTGATGACATTGAACACTCATACAGCTGATATCTATGGTGGGCAATACCTTCAGTGCAAAATCTTACACCCCAATGTGCTTTGGTACACAAATCTTTAAAGGACAATACAGGACATTACAAGCTAACACTGGGCAACACCATGGGTGATAAATTTCACACCCTGGTGTTCTTCGGTATACAAATCATCAATAGACAATACACGAACATGCAAACTAACACTGAATAATATACGGCGGTACTGGATAGCACTAAACAATTGTAAAATAGAGAAAAATGAGCGAAAGAGGGGAAATCTGGGAGAATGTGAGCTATCATATCAGTGTCAACAGTCTGATTTGAATTTCACAAAGGGGTGGGGGAGGTTATTGGAGTGACCAAAATCAATGTCACTTACTTGGTAAAGAACTGACAACCAACTCTGTGTTACCATTGAGATCCATTCGATGTATACTCCTGGTTCCGATGTCACTCCAGTAAATTTTGCGGTCAATCGGATCAAAGTCTACGGAAACTGGTATAGAAGTGGTTCCCAGAGTATGGGTCACGAATGATTGATCTAGAAGGCTTACCCCTGGAGTTCTGTTGATGATGGCAGCAGGATCACATTAAGCAAATCGCTCATAATTACTTCATCTATATAAACAAAAAATCAAGAATCGAGAAAAGAATTATACATAGTCCTCTTATCTGAAGGACGTCGCGAACATATTTGAAAATACTTTATTGAAAGGATTTATTTTTCTGGAAAATATGGAGGGGAGTCAAACTTGCAAAACCGAAGGAGAAGCCTTTTCGTAACTTTGGACATGCTCCCTTTTTGAAGCAGATTTAACTTAAGAAGCTTTTACCGACTTAAGAAACAGATTCATCAATTCGATTTTTTTTATCATTACATTCCCTCCTCTTTATATTTCCACACATTTTCCTTCTGCTTCCTTTTGTGTTCACATGGCCCACAATCATTTCTTATGATATGAATTATTTTTCTTAGGGACAAAACTGTTAGAAGTCTATTTCAGATCCTGTGAGTGCATGCAGTGTTCTCATCATGTAGGCCTATGACGTGAGAAATGTATTTACAATTTACAAATGTTTAACATATGCATTGATGAACGTGACAAATTGTATGCATTACTCTCATGCATATTGGTATCCATAGACTATAAATAATGAAAAAGTGATACTGAAGTAACAGGGTTCACGGAGAAGGTTCTTAATCATGGACCTACAATGGTCAGACCGCTGCCCTTTGTTGCATTTCTCAAATTGTAGGAAATTACTGATCTTCAGATTTCGCAGACGCGTCCTCCATAAATATCCCGAGCGCATGAGTAATGTTTTGTTGTGCTGCTGGAGGGGTACAAAAGAGATTTCCTGCCTTTGCATCCATCCAGGAGAAGAGCAATACATCATTCATACCCTTTATTTTTTTTACGAAAGATATGTCTGTTTAATCTGAAGATCAGTTATTGCCTAGAATTAAAAAAAAATGCACCAAAGAGTTAATGTGGCTTTGATGACGACGGTTGTTGGTTCATGGTTACACTCAATGTGAAATTGACTGAACTGAATCAGTTTACTGGTATTGTTTCTGAAATCAGGTATTAGTCCATGAATGATAATATGCATTTGACTTATTCATAAATTAGTCAAGTTCAGGAATGCATAATTATAATATACATTTTGTAAATTGTAAATAAGTGTAACATACATGATGAACACATTTGCACTGTAAAAGTCTGAATAAAGACATACAGACTAGTAGATTTTTGTCCTTACGAGACAATAGTTCAAATCAAAGTCTAACGGTTACTATAATTCCATTAAAACTTAGTTTCTAGCTTCTGTACTTTGTAAAGATTGAGTTCAGGATTTCCACGCTAAAAAACGGCAAAATAAATTAAATCAGTTGAAATCAGTCACAATGTGAAGACTGATCAATAAACAACTCTCATAGAATAATTCGGTAGAACGTAGTTTTGGTAAAAACCTGGACGGTTAAACTTCAAAATTTGCAGAGCGACAACCCATGCACAACCCTTAATTTATTTCCAAATTTATCCGATCGGCTGCTAAATGTTCATACGAACGTACACATAACCAGATTCTGCAATTTGAACCAAATTTAAAATCCCACAAAGAACAATATTCTGGTATCATATTGTTATTATTTTTTTCTCATAAAACAATAAGTTCATGACATATGCATCTCAAACTTTCAACACAGCATTTGTAAGTACTTAACTACCGTTTGGTGATGATAATGAAGGGAAGTAATGGACTTGCAAATCCTGAAATCAATCGTTAAAAAGGTCCCTAGACTATATAAATACAGTATAATGCACTCTAAAACCATTTGGCAAAATAACAAACAATTTTGATTGATCAACCAATATTAGTAGATTTACATCCGATTCATTTAACAGAAATATGGTTTGATTTTACTCGGTAGGACACATATTATCTCCGAGTCTAGATTTGAGCCGTTTGTATTTCGGCTTGATTTCTCCGAGTTGCATCCAAAACCCGAATATTGCGCCGAGCTGAGTGACGGCGCTTATCCCAGTTATAGACTAATCCTACCCCGGTTCTGACTCTATTAGTGTGGCTGATATTAACCCATTGGCAACAGGAACTCGATATGTCATGTGTTAACTCTTTGGGATTTTAAGAATCTCGGAGGCAGGGGGTTAAAATTACACTGAAAGTTATGAATCATCTCACCTCCATTTGTCGCTGTAAATACCACAAGTAATAGGGCGCATCCAAAATGAAAAGACTCAGCCATACTGCAGAATGTAGTTGGTGTGCCTAAAGTAAAACAAATATATCAATATGTATACTGCCGTCCTAGAGTCTCTGGCATTGATAAAGTAATAATCTATAGTTTTTCATAAAACTCTGGGTCAATAAATGAAGAAAATACCAACAGTACCATGTACATTAATTTATTAATCAAGTCAATGGGCTTGTGTTTGAACTATCTTGAACTATCAAGTTTTCCGTATATAACTGTAGTTCTGAAAACTATTTATGTTCACCTGACTTGTTATATTATTAGCATCCGGTATTCTATTTACACGTATCTTTTGTGTGTTATGCATGGGTACATTCACGCAAACAGAGAAGTTCTGCACCAATAAGAAGTATGAATTTCAACAATCACACCATTTGTCTGCAACACTACCCTGACTAGATTTATTGTTAACATAGGCTACTTTATAGTTTTCAGGTCATCACACGCAAACACCTGCCTGGGTTCCGATACAATACATTTTGGTCGAGCCATTATTACGCAAACTAACAGGGCCACGACAGGGGAATTCATATGATGTCATAGTGGTTTAAACAGCAATTCGTCATGAAAAATTTTGGGTTTTCTTTTTATCCCGTCACTGACCGTTTTATTAATATTGCATGCCTGATATGATTTCTTTGTTTCATTTTGATAGATATATCTTGAGAAACTATTCGCTTGATCTTACTCCATCGGGAACAGTGCTTGCAATATTATAATGCATTGTATTCCAAACATACATAACATTATATAACGGCACCTGTTATTTATGGTGTTGCATAAGCCTGACTAGTAACATGGATTTTTTTTTTTTTGGGGGGGGGGTGGGGGTATCGAGTACTGACAAAGTGAAACTTTTATTTCATTACGTGGCGTAATTGGATGTTTCATGTAAGGAACAGATATAGCACGTTATCGAAAATATATTTATGTATACACATACAGACAGGCAAAGACACTTGCACACGTGCTGAACTAAAACAGAGGGGAGGGGAAGCAAATGAATGAGAATATTGTGTAATTTCTTATATACATTTTACACACATGATTCAATTGGGTTATGGGGGAAGTTCGTACAAATATAAAAGCTGATACTTGATAACTCATAACTGCTTTAATACAAAAGTCATTTGATAGATTTATCTTGAAAAACTACTCAACTGACTTTACTTATTTACCAAAAAAGACTAATTACTCTACTCTCCTCGTTTTGGGTATTAAGACCAGTTTATATGACCTTAGTTATTTTTGTGAAAACAATATTTTCCATATGAAAATTTGAACGAAAAGTTTAAGAAAGCTTATTTCCTAAACGCAACCATTAAATCTGCGCCATTTGATCCATTTTGGTGTATAATCAGAATTTAATTTAAAAAAGGGGGTTTGGGGTACGTTCACAAGGTTTGTCTCCGGAAAAGTATGAGCGAATTAAGATAAAGCCTTTTATAGCGCAATACTGTCTAAAATGATAATTCAGGTTACTTTATGGCAAGAAATGAACAATATGTATGATCGTTGACACCTATCCTAAGTACAAAAATGCACTAAATGAAAAACGGATCTGAAACCCCGAGGAAATCTATTTCATTCCCTGCGCTATTTGTGTTTGTCACAATTTTGGACACTTATTTGTGGCCAAAATGTTCATTTAATCGTGATGAATCAAGCTCAGATAATATAGTTAAATCTAATTATCAAAATGTCTTTTGTGTATGATATATATAGTTTTGGCACCTTAACAATAGACTAAGCCTTTCAATGAATCTGCATAAAAATAATCCATTCCACTTATGAGCGCTTTTTGTAACAAAGGATTTTTTTTTAACAAATTACAAGAAAACGTTCTAATTAAAATTGCCTAAGTTAAATTCTAATGTTCATTTATGTATAAACGTACTGACAATAGACATATTTCTACATTCAGCACAATGTGTTCAACATATTTTCTGCTCCTTAAGACGTCCCTAATAATTACAATCATTGTAATCTAGACCCCAAAGTGACTGAAATAATGGATTGGATTTGGAATATGACGCTACTGTATTAAGATTAACCGAATATTTTCATCTTATTAGAGGCTTGTCAAAAGTTTGCAGGCAAAGTGTTATATTGGTCGCGAAAGATAAAAAATGGTAGATGAGGTGTCAAGGTAGCCAAACAAAAAATCCAAAATGAAGACAGGAAGGTATTTATATATTATTTCCAAGTGTATGGTTTTGAATGGGTACGCTTGTCGAGATCTCTTTATAACAATTGTTTAAGGTTGGTGGTTAAGAATGTTTTATCTGGATTTAGTATATATACTTTTACATAACAATAATTTATGTATAAAACGTTACTGTCAAAATGTCAGATGACAAGTCTGACTTTTGACCAAAAATGATTATAATGATATTTTAAACTTTAGAAAGGCTAAAAATAACCCAAAATGGGAAAATTCGGTTATTAACAAGACAGCTTAATCATGATTGTGCACATACGTTTACATGGTCATATTTAGATATCCTTATCAGTTAAGGATGATCAATAAAGTAGTCGTTTAGAAAAAAAAAGTTATCAAAGTAAATGACCTCCAATACAGCTTCATCCGACTTCAGTAGGCATTTTGTACCTAGGACTTATTATCAAAGTTTCAAATTCAAGATTTGATGTTTGACCTGAATTTGGCAAAAGAGTCGAAATAAAGTGAGGATAGTAAACAATATTTCAAGTGTTTGAATTAACCCACAATTTCTCTCGGGGATGTTTATAAATATTTCTCCCTACGTTTATGATATAATTTATGAAATAAGTTAACTGTTAATTGTTTCTGGAATACAAAATAATTTATACAATGAGACATATTTATTCACGCATTAATATGGCAATTCATGGCGTTTCATATGACGTATACATATATTTCAATTATCAACCTTGTGAAACATTTTCTTGGCCTAGTTGACAATCTAAAAAAAAATGTAAATTATACATAAACTTCGCAAAGTAAATACAAAGACTCATGTTTCTGTTTTGGATTTGTGTCATCCAAAATGGATATTAGTCATCAAGATAAAATATAAAAAAGTTTCAAAGTAATGGAATACTCGTCTTCACGGCATTTGAACGAGTAATAGAATAAATGCTTTTAAATTATAAGCACCTACAAAACATGACTCCACATGATAATGACCACATATCTTTTTCAATAATTTATGGCAGGTTAGCGGAAATAGGATTTAATACTGTTTGATATGCGAGATATATTAATCTTTAAAGTTAAAAACATATGTCGTAATGTGTAAATTCGTCATCTTCTCATATGGAACAAGAATATTAGTTCGCATTTTGGTTGAAAAGGGACTTCAGCGTCTTCTTCTAATATTCGGCTCCATTAACCTTCCCCTCATGGCTTTTTATATCCACTTGAGAACAACATGTCTTTAATTGGAGTTATCATGCCAAGATTGACATCAGCCGCGTTTGCGAAATGCTAAACATTTACAGATTTTGCGAAAACTGACTCCTGAATTCCCATCCTTGATTTTAGCCATAACACGACTCTATCGTCTTTAAACGAAGCAAAAATAGTAAGAGAAAGAGGAATAATGGCACACTTACCTTTTGAGTTCAGCGGTACAGGGGTATAGTCAAAATGAATTGGAGCATCAAGTTGTAGTCCACTTTGTAAAAAAACTCTCGAATAGTAGGTCTGTACATATACCACTTCAAAAATTATCAAATATTTTCCCCACTTATTCAGTAACCACTGCCACTGTACATCATTGAAAAGAAGATCACAGAAAACAAATAGGTACAATGTTAACGTGCCGCAGATAAGATGTACAGTGGAACACTTCGCATTGCACTACAGTATGTCTTGAGATCTGTTCAGCAGACAAAGGCAAAAGAACCAGGATTTTTTTTCTGCTTGAGAGACTTTGCCACCAACACGTTTCATGCGTGTAACTATGAAATACCCAGTTGTGCTCGTAATTCAATGGGCTTTTTTGAAAAACAAAATGTACAATACACATTATTTCGACATACCCGTACTAAAATGCCCCCTCTTTGTTATCCATACCTATATATAGGTGCATACAACAAAGTCCTTTGCCACGAGCGTAAGTTCAATTTTGTAGCATGCATGAAGACATTTATTTCCTTTTACAGGAGGAAGGGATTTATGTTGCAGATGGGGAAAATATATGTAAGCCCTATGACGCAAAAGAAAGGCACCTCACCATTGACTTTGAACTTGTTATTTCCCAAAGTTTCACTCTTCATCAAAGGCTCAAATTTTGATACATTTGTGTGCGGATTCGCATATGTTGAGATTCAAGATAAATTTGCATGTCAATAATGGGCTTTGTCTATTGTTTTATCGAGAAATCCATAAAAAGGTACTGATATGAAAGGGAGAAGTTTAAAGTGCAAGGTGATCTAAATACCAGTTGGTCTAATTTCGGCAGGATAATGTAAAACGCATTAAAGCTAAACCATTTGGTCTAAATCAGTTAGGTCTGAATGCCGTACTGTCCATTTAAATCACTTGGTTTATATGCCTACTTCGGCCTAACAGCCAATTTTCCCAATGATTACCCACTTTGCTTCTTAGGCGCGTTCATCTAATGAAAATTTTGTCTCATATCAGTTTATCTATCCAGTAGGCTACTTTATCATTGCGTCCACATAAATTCGTCCCTTGTACCGTCAAGTTCAACTTTTTTAAATCTGTAATTTCACCAGGTGCAGCATTGGTCTATTTCCAATACATATATGGTCTACCACCACATTATCGAATGGTCATTTACTTCTACATAAACACTGTTTCAGACTAATTACAATTTAGTTTATATTTGTTTGTAGTGTTTACTAAAGGACTACTTAAAATTTGAAAGTTAAAATTAATATTAATTACCAGAATACGTAGAATATTTAAAAAGGCTAATTACAGATATCGAGTACTTTTACAGAGGAGGGGGAATTTAAGTTGTAAATTTGTTAAAATGAGATGATAACTGACACAATTGTATTCAATATGCAAATTAAATCCATAAGTAAAATAAAAAAAATAAAGTAAGACCAGTGTAATGATATGATGGACACAAAATTCAAAGGTGCCCGGGAAAGCATTCAGCTTTTAACGAATTCGCAACGACGATCAAGTTGAGTATATTCGTGCATATTGGGGCAGTTAACAACGATCATAAATTTGTTTTCCCCTTTTCAGACTCTTTGGCATGAAGTTCAAACAATGGACACACAAGCATTATACTAGGTTTAAAAATAAAATTGTTAAATTTTGATAGATAATAACACCTAACTAATTTACTGCATGAGTTTGGGTTATGAGCTGAAAGTATCAAACATTTTTGTTGAGGTGGTTTCAAATACGATATCATATCAGTTTTTTATGTAATTCATACTTAATTTAAAAAGTTAGAGTTTCAGATTTTGCTGGCAAAATCTCAACCCCCTGTATAAATTGAGACTGTACAGAAATCAATATGGTGTGTTCAGAGTGCTGTGCCTTGTCCACGCACAATAGGCAACAGCAATGGCCTGTGGATAGTGAATAGTCTAGCAGTCGCTAGGCTACTAATGAATATTAATAAAGCATTTATCTCACTTGGACGTAATGAAACTCGCATACCAACGTTTCCAACGTGTGCTATGCCAGCCATTGTCCATTGCTTGAATGCTATTGTGTGGGGACTAGACACACACTCTGACACACACCATTTGATTTCTGTACAGTCTCAATTTTGTATAGGGGGTTGGATTTTGAGCAAAATCTGAACTGTAACATTTTAAGTAAGCATGAATTACATAAAACTGATTATTGATATTGTATTGAAACCACCTACAACAAAAATGTTCACTCTTCAGCTATAACTCATACTCCTGCTAGTGTTATCTGGTGTATAGTTTTTGTGTTATTACAGATCAAAATTAACAAATTTTATTTTAACACCTAGTACAATGATATGCGTAATATACCCACCTTTCTCTTTTATCTCTTATCCTTTCCTTTCTTTTCACCCAGCCTCTTTTTTGTCATATACTGTTAAAATGCTATTCACTATCTCCCACTCTCCATAAATTATACTGACGTAGCTGCAATCCGGCCCTAGGTCTAGGCGGGGACTACTTGTTCTATTCTACTTCCCATTTCTCCACAGGTCTTTCTTTTATAAAGCTCTTTTCTGTTGACGAGCACCCGTAATTGTCTTCTTACGCGTTCATTCCGTTTTCCTGAAACCTTGATTTTAATTATTTTTTACTTCTAATTTTCCTGCAGATTTGACTTTCCATTTCATGTTTTGAATTCAAGTTTTCATTTTCACTGGCTTCCTGTTCTTTGAATTCTTTGGTTGCTTTAATGCTAACGAAAAAATGAACCCACTTATTTTTGTTTTATTTAATTGTTATATGCGACCTGTCACCACGATATCCTGATAAAGTCGCACATCTTATAAAACATACAAATTCGGAAAAATGCTTTGGGTGAAAAATCTAAATATTTAATCTCTTGCACTTCGTGAAGATTATAACACTTTTGATTTCTGACGACACTTCAGATTTATATTTTACATCCCAGTTACGATATCTAACACTTTCATTAGCTTAATTAGTGTATCGTGGTGACAGGCCACATATACGGTGTTTCTAGAAAAGGTAATTCATCTATAGAGGTTTAGTATTCTAACGATATATCCATATCTAGAGTAGAGCGATATTTTTTATTTTCCTTTCCGATTTCACCTCACTCACATCATCGGTGCTATGCATGACTGAGGATTGCTGTTGAATACATCAACGTCAAATTACAACTTCGGGAAGTTTTGGCATAGTTTGTATAAAATGTGACATTTACTCTCATCTTTAAAATCTAAACTCAGTCTTTAGTGCATTGAGTCTTTCATCCACTGACCAAAACATGCTAAAAGTGTGATTTGACATTGTTCTCTTCAACAGCAATGCAGTTACCAATCCATGACACCACAGATGCATGTGAAGTATCTTTGGAAAGAAAAAATGTTGCTTTTTATGGATATTATTGTTTAAAATCTCTATGATAGAAATTATTGGTATTTTTTCCTTTAAACATGAATTGTAATCACACTCTATATAACCCACAAACTCACATTCACAGACTCAGACACAGAAACATACGTACACACACAAACACAAACACAAACACACACACACACACATACATTCACAGAGGAGAGAAGTTTGTTAAATTCAGCAGTGTAATGGATGCCTTAAAATTGAGAAAACAGAAAAATCATGTCAAAATGGGGGAAAACGGAGAAGGGAATGGAAATGGGCGAAATTGGTAAAGGTTTGACAGTAAAAAGGCTTTCTCATGAACTCAAATGTGCTTTCTTTTGTCACAAACACCTAATAGTTTGTGGAGCTTCGATTGTTCTCGTTGCCTATATATTGGCATCGATGTATACACACAACGAAGTGTAAGATGATCAATCCAATTACTATACCTTACAACATTACAAAAGACTAAAAAAAAGTCCACATAATACGAAGTCGCTTGCATTGTGAGTGGTGTATTGAAGTAAAATTCACATATTTCAGAGATTACCAAAAAAAGTTGTTTTGATGTAGTAGGTCTCATCATTTCAAATAAAAGGTTTTTGTAAAGTTCTATTTCGTAAATCCATCGTGCCGATTTACTTGAGGTCCCACCCTTTGTGAAATATTTCGAAATACATTCACAAAATACCCTATCGCTGTTTCATGCATAGCAACGCGTTCTATGTAAAATGTTTGCTACTCACGCCACGTACTTCTACACCAATTTTTCTCACTACTTCCTCAATTTGGCTGAAGGTACATGACCTTTGACTAGTACATGACACGAAAGCACACTCGTTCTCATTCACGGGTAATTTGATCGGTTATAAATAGCTTCAGTGGACCTACATATAACGCTGGGCAATATGACGGATTGACGGATAAAGCAATAAACGATCTAATGGATAAACTATTTAGGTATTTGGCTCACCCCGTCAATATTTTATTTTAATTTATTACATAACTATTTTATATAATGTTGATATATATTCTGCGTTCCCTCAAAAGGATTATGTGATTGATGATTGTACAAACAAAGGCAATTTGTTCGGAATTGATTTTTATGAAGAAAGATACATATTTCCACACCAGTACGGTCACCGCACACGTGTACATTTCACACACATAATACCAATATGATCCTAAAATCATGAAGTCAGGGGAAAAAAATCCATTTCACATATTTCAATTTTGATAATGCTAAGAATGATACTCAAATAAAAGTGAAGTTATCAAGTTATGAGGATAAAGAATGATTTTATTATTTGGTTACACTGTATTTCTATTGCATGGTTAACAACCACTCTTCTAGTAAACTCAACCCTTTTATGCCTGCATAAACACTGAGAAATTAGGGTGCAGAAATGTAACAATAGCAGCAACCCAGGTCCTGAAGGCATTGTATAACAATGTTTCCAGTTAAAAAGAATGAGCTACACAATTACCCAAGCTACCAGTGTCTGTGTTAAGGCCTCAAGAAAATGAAGCCCAGGAAAATTTGCTGGTCAAACTTATTTAAAAAGTAAGAATTATTGGGCGACCGTTCCAGTTTTCCCCAAGAGACTGCTGTGTAGCAGAATTTTCGTCAGCTGATAATAATTTGTGACCTGTCACCACAAAACGCACCATAAGTTGGAAAAATAAATTGTGTTTTTCATACTGTCTTAAAGTAGAGACTCTTGGCCTTAAAATGATGTATAATTTGTTTTTGATGGACGAAGCAAATTCATCTAAAACCCTGCTCACAAGTTTGGACTATCACGTAAGCCATTATCAGAAAGCGGAGAAAATCGGCTGCAAAGATAGTGCCCATTCATGCGAAACGAAAGGCCTTTGATAACTGTTCCATAGAAAGTTTGGTAACACTAGTCACTTTCAAAATGAGAATTGCGGATTGAACTATCCTTTTTAGCTCTTACAATTATCATCAATGAATAGTCCATCATAGCAGCTTTGTGGTGATAACAAAATTATTACAGAGAAACTTGACGATGTTGGATAACAAGCAATTATATTCAGAGAAACAGTATGGTTACTCTCGCGATGAAGATCGAATTCGGCCAAATTTCACGCTCCTGCAAACACATGGTCAAAGTTCAATCCAAGAAGAATCATACTTTTGAATCACTTCTGGTCCTCAAATGTGGACAGATAAAAGGTAAGTGTATGTACCTTTAGAAAATATCAGAATCTTAGAATCAACTTTTGCAACCCAACTCGAGTATTTACTGCATTTACACGAAAACTTCCATTGCGACTTATTGATCGATTTGCGGTGGCAGGTCTTAATTATGTGCGGATTTTTATCCGTACATATTTTACAAGTAACAGCATAAATGTCTTAAGTTTTAGTTCTAAGGAATATTTGTCCCTTCAAACACTGTCAGACATGACAGATAGCAAAGATTGCAATTTTTTCTTTTTGTTTATTGAGCCTTCCATACCTCTTTTGGTGAAAACTGTAAGAACTAAAGCGAATGGGGTTCAAAATTGCTCCCTATAGGGTGTTGTTCTTGTTACAATTTGGTTTACCCCAACTACACCCTAATTTCTTAGTGCCTAAAATGTATATTTTTTTTTCGTGCATTATGGTGATAAATATTTTCATCATTTACCTCAGTAGCATTGTAAATAATAGAACGCCAGTTTGAAGAAAAGCTATTTATCCATACGAGTGACAGCTGCGAACAAAAATCGTATACATAATAATGAGATGTATCTGCATTTTTTAATTTCTCAATCAAATGTTTCGTAAGTTAAAGATACATTTTCTTAATACGCGTTAAGTGTGCATAGTATGAAATTCAGTTTGCAAATAACTTTGGTTTGAAAACATTATAGCCACACCTTCATGCTACACGGAGTCACAGTTCTGACCAGAAATCTTCATCCGAATTTTGAATGAAATATATTCAAATATTTACAGACAATAAAAATATCAAAATATACAATTTATTCGAAATATAGAATGATAATGTCAGCATTAAGTACAAACCATAGCCCTACGGTATTAATATATTTTGGTACAAACACACATTTTTTGTAAAGATCAATGCTGGTATTCCTATAGATGAAACGTTAGTTATGAAATAAAAATTGACAAATTAATTATAATGAGGAAATGTAAGACAAATATACCCGTCCAGGACACGTATTCATAATTGAAAGAAATCGTCTATACTGTATAATACTTAAGGATACATCGCTTCCAAACAATTGTGCCTTGCAAGCACATTTTTTTTTCTATTTGTTTGCTTTCAAAATGTCATGTTTGGTTTTAAAATAGTTTATTTTCAATCCATACTTTCTAGAGTTTCGTGATCTTGATTGAGGAAAAAGTACTTGGTAAGTAACTTCAATAACCCATCCTGGTGTTTTTTATCGCTATTCGCTTGAATTAAGAGTGTAAATTTTGTGGTTATTACAGTTTCCATACGTCACAAACTTATTGTTAAAACCCATATTCTCTTGCTATACAGTTATTCCAAAAGAGGAGCCACTAGTAACGTAATCCTTCAGTACACTTGGTTCGGGAAAATGCGAAGTCTGCAGATTCAAACATTAATTTTTAACAGGCTGTATAATGCATTTCTTTCCATCTACAATGTGTATGTATACACAATACCTGTTTGCTAGGAGTACGGGGTGGGGGGGGGGGCAGGTTTGGGTGCGCAGACAGCCGACACCTTCTAAGGAACAACTGCCATTTTCAACAAAACAACCGCTTTTTGCGAAAAAACAACCCCCCCCCCTTTGGCGGTGGAATTGGTTTCCGTCGCGCGAATTGACTGTAACAGAGGCTCTCAGCAGACTTAGTTTGAAGATTTTTTATTTATTTTTTTTTTTTGTTGCTTTCGGCTTTTTCGAGGTAAACAAGGACATGAGTTGGCCTCTGACGAACACCCCGTTTGAAAACCCCTTGGTACGCCTATACATATACATAATACAAATACGCACCTACTACTGCCAATGCGATTCTTTTGAACTGTCGTCGAAAATTGTATAGGTAGTGCATTCTTTTATAGTCCCCGTTGGTACACAATTGAAAAGAGGAACTACTAGTGTAGAAATCCTTAACAATATAACATCATGCACAGGATTATAGATATACTAAAATAGAATAATGACAATGGATTAAAAATTGCAACATTACAATGCTCTTGATCATGTGATGATATTACCCTGGTTAATGCCTACCATGACATAAATCAGTTATACTACTTCTTATGAATACCCTGCTATATAAAGTCGTTCTGTCGCGGGCCCAAAAAAGTAGAAAAGGTCTCTGTTAGGGTCATACCCGGAAACGGGTTAAACACAACTCTGATGTTGGAAAGATGTAATCCAAATCGTGTTCTAATATAGATCGGCAGCCAGGGAGGTTAATTCAAGTGAAAAGCGCCCCAACAACTGACCCCAAAGGTTAAAAGGGTTCCACCTGTAGATCACGAAATGCATTCCTGCCGCGGTAACAGCCGTGGCTTTCCCGACAAAAAGCCGTTAAGTATGGTCAACATTAGCCAAAATCCCAATTTTCCAGGATTTGTAATGTAATACATGGAAAAAGAGCATGCTTACAAGACAAAGGCCTATGTTTTGTGGTCGTTCATCACCGCAACACATTAAAATAAAACTTGAATGAGTTCGTTCATCCGAGGAGGTCGCCAGATTTACCTCCAAAAGCAGTCAAAATGCCAACCGATACCTGAGATGGCCTTTCCTCCATGGTTTCCACTACGTGAAATATCAACAGGTCTGTTAATTCCCAACAAAGAAACCCATAGGCTGAAAGGGGTTTACCCCCACATCACAAAAAAATGCATTCCTGTCTGTTCACTGTCCTTTTCGTTTCTGCCAAAAGCCGCTAAGTTTGCTCGCCATTATAGTCTAAAAGCCCGCTTTCCAGTACATGGAAAATAAGCATACTTTCAAGACGTAGACCTATGTTTTGGGGTTTGTTCATTACCGTTATGCGTTGTTTTTCTCCTCATATACTTTGAGAAGTCATTTGATCTGAGGAGGCCGCAAAATTTACCTCCAAACCGGTCGATACCTAGCATACACTTTTCATCTACGTATTTTTTCGTAGTTATGAAACAAATTAACAAGTCTGAAAAGCCCTAATAAATGGAAAAAGCATTTTTGGCTAACATGACGACCACACTTAGCGGCTTTTTGTCGAGAAAGCTAAGGCTGTGACCCGGCAGGAATGCATTTTTGTGTTTTAGGGGTGGACCCTTTCAACCTACACACTAAGAAAATAGGTTCAACTTTGCACCTTGAAAGGTGCAGTGTTGCACCTTTTTTAAAGGTGCAAAGTTACACCCGAAGGTGCAAGATTGCACCATAGAAAAAAAAAATATTCTTTTTCTTGCAAACTGTGTGTGTGTGAACCGCAATTTATGTTCATTCGAGTGCTATTTCTAGTATTTACATTATAATACACGTTATTATTTAACATTAACAAATATTTAAGAACTCGACCCTGCCGCGGCTCGAACCTGCGACCTTTAACACGTGAGGCAGACGCTCTACCTACTTGGCCATCGCACTGGCCGTGAAGGTGTTTATTTTCAACTGATTGTATTGAAGCCGAAGGTGCATTATTTTCATCCTTTTAAGGTGCAAACTTGGACCTATAGGTCGTTTTCGTAATCAAATCAAATCCATGCATACTTTTTAAACAAAGGTTGTTCTTGACAACCTGAAAGCTTGCCTGAGTTTGTCCAACATAGAAAATATATATGCAAGTTGCATTTTTAGTATTGAAATTGTATTCATAGAAACAGATGAAAGAAATAGCTCATTACCAGGCTTCGGAAGACAAAACATCCATAAATTTGAATACATTATGAAAGTAGTCTATTGGAGGCAAAACGTTCACCTTAAAGGTGCAAACTTGCAAACATGATGGAGTGGGGAGAGCGCTCAGCCGTGAAAGATGCAGATTTGCTCGAATACCGTGGCAGATATTGTTCTGCACCTATTTCCGCAAAGTTGCACCCTGAATGCACCTTTTTTTTTATTTTAGTGTGTATGAGGTCAGTGTCGGGACTTGATTTTCAAACTTTTTTATGTAATATAATTGAAACCGTGAAGGAAATGGGTATTTGAGTATCGGCAGACAAAGTTTGGCTGGTTTTGGAGGTAAGTCTTGCGACCTCCTCTAATAAAATGACTCAATCAAGTTTTATTACAGGGAAAGAAGTGTATTGCGGTGATGAAAGATCACAAAACATAGATCTTGGTCTTGAAAGCATGACTTTTTTCCATGTATTACACTAAAAATCATGGAAAATGGGGATTTTGGCTAATTTTGACCATACTTAGCGGCTTTTTGGCGGGAAAGCCACGGCTATGACCAGGCAGGAATGCATTTTCATGATCTAGGGGTAGAACCCTTTCAACCTTTGGGGTCAAATGTTAGGGCGCTTTTCACTTGAATAATAAGCCTCCCGGGCTGCCGGTATTATGACCTCGTTTCGTTTGTGACCCAGCAGCCCGTTTTAGAATCACTTTCATCGTTCAGATCAAGATTCAGTGAGAACTTCCTAAACATTACAATGAAAGGAAGTTGACCAGTATTTACAGACAATACAGTGACTGAAATTTTTAACCAATAGCATTTCAAGCCACAGTTCTAGTCTACTGCAAACGAAAATTTTGAATCACAATACGGAAGTGAAGTGAGTCAAAACAAAAGTACTTTTATGTGTCACTCTTCATACATAAAGAAATCTAATTTATTTATAACAAATAGAAAACTTAATTCATCTTAAAATAGATGAGAATGTAACCTTTTTTGCGTTGGGATAGTAGCACTATTGCTTTCAACATTACAACAGAAGATATACAAAAAATAGATATATAATACGCCAATATTCAACTTTTATAAGCTACGGTATACACTGCAATCTGATAATATCGATCATTCATAGAGTACAATGCTGCCAATTAGCAAATATATGATTCATCAACAAATAATAATGTGCTGCAAAAAAGGAGTTTCAAATTTAACACCATGGTGTGGCACAATAGAGATACCATATAAGTTTACATGTCGACACTGCTGGTGTAAAACGTACTTTTCAAGGTAACAAATAACACCTACAGAATGCCGAAATTCAACACTATAACTGACATTTTTGGGGCAAATTTGCGAGTATTAAATTTGACACGTATAGTGCTACACTTTGAACAATTCAGCCTTATTATTTGAGCGACAAAAAACAACTGTCCATAAGTATACAAAAAGGAGTATGCACCCCAACCCCCAAAAATAATCGCGTTTCAGTCAAATACATTATAAAACAAGAAAGTTCATCGTGGGCGGGGTGACCCATCGCGTTGGTGTCAATCAAATCCCTGTCACCAAGGACCTCCAACAGGTGCATGACGTCACTGCACAGTGGGCGTGGCTTTGGTTGGAAGACTGTTGTCTCCCGTCTCCATGTTCTTTGCTAAAATTTCGTTCCGATTCTGCATGCGTTTATACCATGAGATGTAGAGATAATTCCAACAACTTACATTGATTTAGCCATCTTTTTCTCATGCCACAGTTCTAAGCTACCGCAAATGGATACTTTGAATCACAATACATACGTGAAGTGTGTATAAACAAAAAACACCATAATGTGAAACTTTTCAGCATCACTTTTCAAAAATAGAAAATCTAGTGTATTTATAGAAAATAGAAAACTTAATTCATCTTATAATAGAAAAGGGTACAACCTTTTTTGCTTTGAGATAGTAGCATTATTGCTTTCAACATTAAAACAGAACATGGACAACAACGGATTAAAATACACCAATATTCAACTGTTTGCGATATAAACATTTTATAAACCACGTGAAACAATGCAATGCAGTAATAGTCAAAAAGTACTATGCTGCCAATCAAATATGATGTAATAACGATAGTACGCGCTGCGATAAAATGTTCAAATTTAACACCATGGTGTTAACCAATAGGTATTCTAGAATCATGTCGATACTACTCGAATTACGGGTTATACCCTTTCGTGTTAAACTTATTTCTCTAGTCTAGGTGACAAATAACACTTTAAAAGACAGTGTAGAAATTCAAGACCATAGCTGACATTAATAATGAGAAAATTTACGGGTGTTAAATTTGACACTATAGTATTTGTAGCATGTAAACGATTTAGCCTCTTTAAGTGATAACAATCCTCCTATAAAGTTTTAACAAACAAGTATAATTTGCATCCCAAAACATCGTGTTTCAGCCAAAATACGTTAAAAAGAAAGCTCAGCCTGGGTGGTGTGACCTATCGTGTTAGTGTCAATAAAATTCACTGTCACCATGGACTGTCAACAGGTGCATGACGTCACTGCACTGTGGGCGCGCCTTTGGTTGGAAGACTGTTGTCTCCCGTCTCCATGTTCTTCACCAAGACTTCGTCTCGGTTCTGCATGCGTTTATAGCATGAGATGTAGAGGATGGATGTCAAGACCAACAGCAGGTAGATGATGAAGACAGCCCACGATGCAAACTATAGATTAAAGAGCAAACAAACAATATATATATAAAATGTATATACTTGTAAGAAATGAAGACTAGGGAATGGAGACGTTACAACTATGTTACAGGGTTTTTAATATCTAGCTATCGGCTGTTGGCCTTCATCAGGATACTGTAATATAACACACAACAAAATATAAACATGCATATGAGTATAAAAGTAAAGTAGACAATTCATGCAAATTAGATATGTTTACTAATTTGCATGAATTGTCTCCATTCCCTAGTCTTCATTTCTTACAAGTATATACATCACTATGGGAATACTCACACGTTATGGACCACCGACAACATTTCTCTCAATATATATAGATATATATATATAAGTCCTCCTGTATTCTTGTATTGAGCCTTGAAGAAGGCTGTATTAGCCGAAGCTTGGCGTTTGAATAAAGATTGTGGTGAACTATAGTCAGTGTACTTGTCATTTATTTTGGGAGTCTACATAATGAGTAGAACTACCAACTGTAACATGGCTGGCCCATCTTCGCATTCTATGTATTCTCTTGATGGATGCATCCGGAGTACCTCCACCGATCCATAGTGTAACGGCGGCAGTTGCACCCAACCCATATCCGAGAACAGGGTTCAACGCAAATACAAGCAGTAATCAAATGGCGGCCCATTAAAATAAACTCATCTGGTGACATCAAAAAGGAATGCTCTCTTAAATGCCTGTACTCCCAATCATAACTATCTCGTTCATCAAGAAGAAGGCATTGTTCCAAAGGTCTTCTTCTAAAGAAACTTGCTCACTGAACTGTGGAGAAACCACACACGTAAATGGGGAATCCGCACTCTGGCACACCCGCTTGTCATCTTCGAGATCATCAATCACCATTTAGGCGTCACAAAGAAGATAAATGCAACTGAAAGAGAGATTATGGCGAACTGAGCAAACTTTCCACGAGAACGACCCTCAAAGAACTACCCATACAACAGTCAACTCAATGAACAGTGGAAGTGAGAAGACAATGTGTGAAACTGTTTATCGAAAAGAAGCGGAAACTCAAAAGAGACAGAAAAATATGTCAGATCTTGAATATCACGTGTATAATGATAGATATTGACATTTGGCAAATAACTGCTCTAATACGCTTGAGACGATCAAGATCAACGTGGGTGAAAACGGAAAAATAGACGTATAATAAGCAGGCAATATAAAATCGGAGAAGACCAAACATATCTGATCAGATCCAGACATTAATGAGCCAACGCACTCAAACATGTGTCCAATACTAGTGATCGAACACAAATCGAGGAATGTACTAATATTGTAAATCTCTCTAACCACACCCTAACCCCCGCTGAAACCAGTCTCTTATCCAAGGGGTTATCATTTTGTCCCACACCCCCCAATGCCGATCCTGTTCAATTGCAAAGAGACCTCATTGATTTCAAGAGACAAATGTATTTAAAAGTTCATTACAACGAACGCGATCAATCTGAACCAAACATTCAGGGTCAGACCACCCCCGACACTGCCTCTCCCTCCTCCAATACTCAAGATGATACCGGCAATACAGATCAAAACAAATACTCCTTCCGTCCAAAAAACACTTGGATACCTCACATACAAAATCCTCGTCTACAGATTTTCATTGAGAATGTAGAAGAAGATATGAAGGACATTACTGAACATTACACATTAACCCCCAGTAAAGACAACCTCTCCCATGAAGAAAGACGTGCCTTACGTGATCTAAGAAACAATCAAAACATTGTTATTAAGCCAGCCGATAAAGGCTCATCTATAGTAATAATGTCATCTGCAGACACATAGCTTAGGAAAACAGACTTCAAGCAAACAACGTACAACGATCTAGAACTGACCCACTGAAACGCAATCTGAGAAGTCAACGAACGATCGAACCACTGGATATTGACGCCCAAATCAAAAAGGTCGCTTGTCCCCCAAACACTCGTCCACTCATCGTCACCTAAACTTGTACCTGTCCCTAAAATCCACAAAGACCAGGGAACCAGGTCGAACCATGTTTACGGGTGTGCATGTCCACTGTCGACATATCCAGATTCATAGACATCACCTTAGACCTCTTGCATAGTCCGAACTTCATCATACCTTAAGACCAACCCATTTTTTAATCATGTAAATACATCAACACAGACAAGCCCCCATTCTCTTCTCGCACCATTCTTGTACGGCTGACGTGCTGCTCCCTCTATACAACTTCCCATGAGAGGGAAATAAAAGCTGGCGCGCGAGAAGCCCTAAACCACCGCTCAGATTCAACATCCACCAACGATCATCTAATCCGTCCTCCCTGAGCAATAATCCTCAAACTGAACTCCTTTTACAATTCCAGGGAAAGTTTTTTCACCAGATCAAAGGGGACAGCCATGGGCACCCCATGTGCACCATCGTTATGCAATTCTATTGGCATGGCGAAACCTAAGAAAGAACTTACTAAACACACCCACCCTCCAGAAACATCATCCCTCATCCTGGAAACGTTCATAGATGACATTCAGTTCATCTGGGTAGGGTTCCCCCCGACACTCCCCATTTCAGTCAACACTAAATCATTACTCCGACCATCAATTTATTTGACTCATCAGACACAAGAATTGCCATTTCTTGAAACAAATCTCTTTCTACAAAACACCAACTACACCCAAACTCTTGCGGACAAACCACCAATTCTCATGCATATTTACTATTCCACGTCACTGTTCATCCCAAACAACAGCTTTCCGCAGCATTCCTTACAGCCAAGCATGTACGTGTCCGAGCATCTGTTCTAACAACCGGAAGATGAAAACATCATCTCAATGAAGCTACACATCATTCACGACGCGGCCGTAACTGGACGAACAAAAAATCATAGCAATGCAATCGACAGCCAACAAAAACCACGATCGAATCTTGAAATTCACAAGCGACGCAAAACATCAAACCGACCTCATCTCACTGTACATATAACCAGCAACGTGCCAAAACGCCATCGCATATACACAAACTTTTCCCGCTACACGAATCACAATCATTGAAAGATATTCCCGAACCCCCGTTATCACATTCGCCGAAGCAGATCACTGCGTGGACTATCTTGGTCAATGCCAAAAAATCACCTCAAAAAGACCCGATCGACTCTAACGCCACCGTCAACTCAGCAACCAGGATTTTCCGCTGCAAATCAAAGAAATGCAGCCTTCACCAACACATTAAACGAAACTCGTCATTCACCAGTTCGATCACAATAAGTTTCCCAATAACCACACCATGATTGTAAATCTGATGGATATCTACCTCTAACATGAATGTAAAAGAGTGTCGGCAAAACGGAAAACAACTCTCTAGCACAGCACAAACAACACTTCGTCCGAAAATAAAGAATTTCCACACGTCACATTCAAAAACACATTACCGTACACAAACTGCATTTCAATCTCCCCGAACATTCTTCTCTTGCCTACAAAATAGCGGAAATATGAACAGTCTCAGGAATCAAACAACGCCAAAACATCTTGAGCAGAGATCTACTGGATCTCTAAACTACGCACACTAAACTAGATGGCATTAATGTTGACCCCTTGAAAACACTCATGCTCCAGTAACCTTCAACACACTCTTTCCTACCATAGTCCCGCCCCCCTTATACACACAGTTATCACTCATGAACACACAAGAAGACAGAACACTAACCAGCGGTAAATTTTTATTTTATCACTTGTATAACTCTATGTTGACTCGATGACATAATGTGATATATCAATCAAATAGTATTGGTCTTACATTTTGTTATTTGCTGTATATATATCATATATATATGGTACTATACATATATTATTTGTACGCCTTTCTTGTATTCTTGTTATTGCAGGAAAAAAAAACCCTTGAAGAAGGCCTGATTAGCGAACGCTTGGCGTTTGAATAAAGAATTGTGGTAACTAGCTACGTCAGTTGTACTTGTCATTTATTTGTATATATATATATATATAATATATATATATATTATATATATATATATATAATATATATATATATAATATATATTATAATAATGAGGATCTAACCTAACCCCACTTTTTACTTTTATGGAAATGTGTGTGTCAGGTACTTGTTTAGCAGGTAATCATGTTATTTGAAGTGTTTCAACTGCCATTCAACCTTCGATATGTCCGTGACTCCGTCTTTTCAGATATAAACTGAACGTTGGAAACACCAAAATTGGAAACATTTGGTTGCCGCCAGGTTTCGGTTGCTAAAAATCCGTAATTGTCTGGACGGGGTCAGATAGTCGAACACAGAGGTCAAGAAGTTTTAACCTTCACACCTGGATTACTTTAAAGGTAAACTAGACAATTCGTGCGCGAGCTGATGGGTATGCCTCCGCACCCCGTCAATTCCAAACTTGAATGCACCGGGCCCATCGATACTTTGACCAGTTCAATCTGGAAATTCTCATCTAAGCCCCATAATACATACTTTTAACCAAATTAATCAATGTTCGATAAGCCGTTCTCAAAGTTATCGTTGTAAAGATATCAAGTATGGGGGTCCTCGTGGACCTTTGACCTTTAAACCCCAAACTAGATCAGTTTCATTGGGTACATCATAACTCTTACTTCACCCAGTTACATCAATATCCCAATAAGCCGTTCTTCATGTTATTGTGGTAACTTTAAGACACTAAGTATGGGAGCTTATGACGCTTGGAACCTTTGACTTATACCTGAAATCTGATTGTTTCATGCGTACCTTATAAATACATACCCCTTTCACCCAAGATACATCAAAATCGGACCAGCATTCTTAAGTTATCATGGTTAATGAGCCAAATCAGACATCTAATCACTCCTCGTGACTCTTTGACCTTTGCTTTCAACTTCCAAAATCTATTCAGTTCATTGGTGCCATATAATTACATACTTCACCCAAGTTACATTCAAATCCAACATGTTATCGTTGGTAACGAGCCGAAATCAGACGTTTTGGCCCTTTGACTTTGAACCTTTGACCTTTTCAACCCAAATTATCAGTCATTGTTGCATCATAATACATACTTCACCCAAGCTTACATCAAATCCGACGGCCGGTTCACAAGTTATCGCCGTAACGAGCCAAATGCAGACAGTATTTTAGGCCGTGGGACCTTTGACCTTTGAGCTCCACAATCTTTATCAAGTTCATATGTTGCATCATAATACATACTTCACCAGTTCACATTCAAATCCAAATGTTATCGTGGTAAACGAGCCGAAATCAGACGGTTTGTAGGCCCTGTGACATTTGACCTTTGACCTTTCAACCCCAAAATCTAATCAGTTCATTGTTGCCATCATAATACATACTTCACCCAAGTTAATCAAAATCCGACCGCGCCGTTCACAAGTCTATCGCATAACGAGCCCCAAATCAGACATATTTTGGCCCGGGTGAACCTTTGACCTTTGACCTCCAAAATCTTATCAGTTCTTGTTGCATATAATACAACTTCACCCAAGTTTACATCAAAATCCAACTTTCATTCAAAGGTTATCGCTGTAACGAGCCCACTCGAGACATATTTTAGGCCTGGTTGACCTTTGCCTTTGACCTTTCAAGCCTCAAATCTAATCGATTCATTGTTGCCCCATAGTACATACTTGCATCACAAGTTACATAAATCTGATCAGCAGTTCTTAAGTTATTGCAGAAACGGATCCTCGGTAAACGGACGGACCGTGGACGGACGGACGGATCGGACACCCGAAAACATAATGCTCCGGCAACTTCGTTGCGGAGTCATATTGACAGATTGAGGTATCTTCACACTCTGAAGTCGAAACCATTCTAGTAATCAAGTAAAACTGTGGCAAGATTCTACTCTGAAAATTTTGTTTAGTTAAAAGTGACTCGATTCTTAAATAACTTCCATCAAGTAGCCTTTGTGACAGACAAATCTGTTGTGTAGCTTTACATGGGATCTATTTCTATCGGTCGGCTCGAGAGAAACAATGCTTAGAATGTTTCATGCTTGATTCTCGGCTTAAGTAGACAAATTTCCAAGATAAATCCTTCTTAGTCACAAGATTACACCTCCAGCTGGAGTTCCATTGTGGTTATAATCTTTCAACCAGTTTGGTCAAGAGGCCATTTTGATTGCTCCCAAAACATGTCACAGCCTTTATGTCTAAAAACGTGTACTTACCATGGCTATGTGTAACAGTCATCAATTAGAGTGCTTCTTATTGTAAAAAGCCAGAAAACATGAAACACAATTTGTTTTCCCATCTTGGAAATTTCTTCATTAGTGCGAATAACTTCCTATTGTTTAATCGTTTATAAAGGTGCGAATCATTTTGTAAAAAGTTCAACACGAAATTATTGTCCATACATAAAATTACGAGATTTTCACAAGCGCGATTTACTCTCAGCTATTTAAGCCATTATTGTTAAGCATCCTCATTTGTCTCTGTTCCAGCTTACGATTTTTTCTTGTGTTCCTTAAATTTTTGTCCAATAGTTTTTCCTATCAATATCGCTGAATAAAATTATTTGTATTATGATTACGTATTTTGTCTAAATTAGCTGTTGTTATCATCAATGCTTTTAACTTCATGTTGTCAGTTAATATCATTTGTTTCTTTGTTGTTATCGTTTAATTGATTTTTGATCGATAAGTGTTAGAGAAGAATATATTACGTTGCGTTTATGTAATACTTTGTATTTATATAGATTATGGGCCAGCTGTTCAAGCGAGCTCGCCAAGAGTATGTTCTTGATTAGTTGTGCAGTTACAACTGACACAAGCAAAGGAGCATGAAATACACAGAAATTCGGAGAACTTGTAAACCAAGAAAAGATAGAACGGAGTGGTTCTTCTTATACTCAACAGTGTTGGGAACAACAAACTATTTTGAATGTTGAACCAGAGTGATACGATTGGAATATGTCATCATTTATGCATATGCAAGTATATTATTAGATTAAAATTAATGAATCATCACAGACTGCAACAGAAATAATATTTTTACTCTTGATATTAGGATTTAGGAGAATATCTCGTCGTGTGATAGAAAGTTGGTGGTTCACTGTTAGGGGAGAGTTCCAGTGTGTGGGTTTCTTATTGTGGCGTATGAGTGTTATTACTGAGTTAGGGGGGCCAGCATTACGTTTACCCGAAAGGGGATATTGGGGATTCCGTATTATATGGTTTTACATGATGGAATTATCC